>WOXC01007167.1:0-172500 GCA_011680675.1 Gymnobelideus leadbeateri | reverse complement strand
TGCGCAGTATCAGAGAAAGCGCAAAAGGTGTGTGTCTCTAGTCTACATAGAGCTCAACCTGGAGCTTCCCAGGGCTCCGAACCCTGACATTGGTTGAAGCTTGAAAGATTTTGCTTTCAGTCCATTCTCTCTCTTCAGTCTTAAATACATCTCTGTCAGCTCTTGTTCCTGAGACACTGCCGGGGAATAGGGAATGCCAGGGCACTAGGCAACCTCTGATCTCATTTTACTTGCTGAGAATTAGTAATGAAAAAGGGGAAAAAATAACTGCAAGGGTTTTTGCTTGGAGTGTGTGTGTGTGTGTGTGTGTGTGTGTGTGTGTGTGTGTAGTGTGGTGTGTTTTGAATGTATGGGGGAGTAGCTCAGCTAGAACACGACAGTTTGGGTTTTTGTTTTGTTTTGTTTTTTTGAAGAAAATTCCTGCCATCCAACTCTACAAACTTCCAACCCCCTCCCTCCCCCCTCCTCTCCACTAGTACCCTGGCTTCAACCCATTGGCTCCTTCTATCACTCCCAGCTCAGTGTTCCTAGGCTCCCAAACGAACTCTTATTCCACCAGTCCTTTCCCCTGCAATTAGAGGTTTCTGAGGGGAGTCTGCATGCACTTCTTGCTTCTGCTACTGCCTTTGCTCTTAGGATTGGTACTGCTGCTTAATAATCCACACACGTGTCTGTAGATACCAGCCCCGGTCCTAGACTGCTGGGCTGCTGGACAACTGCTGGGTTCGTGGCTGGGGGGGAGGGGGGAAGTCGATAACGGAGGTAGGGTATAGCAGCTTGAGGATGGAAGCGGGGGCAGAGCGGAATACCCTGACACCGAGTCCTAGAGGAGGAGAGTCAGGCTGAGCAGGCGCCAGGGGAGAAGCTGTTACTGAGAGGCTGGAATGTCTCCACTTCGCCCCCCACCCCCACCCGCACACACTTGTCTCATGGCTGAAAGCTAGATGAAGTCTATAGCTTTGGGATCCGCCAATATGCTGTGCTGAAATCCGAAAAGTGAAATGCAGACGCGGACAGGTGTCTGCTCCCACCTTCTTCTCTATTCAGGAGAAGACTGTGTGAGTCTGCCTGTCCTAGTATTTCTGCAATTGTGTGTGTGTGTGTGTGTGTGTGTGTGTGTGTGTGTGCACGCGCATTTGTGACGGAGGGCGCTGGTTGTTCGGGGGAGCCCGGACTCACCGGGCTCTGGTATACTATTGCCGGGGTTGTGTGGGCGTGCGGTGTCCTCTTCTTGTCTCTCACCTGGAGTGAGGCCCACTCTGGAACCTGACATTTCAGTGATCTGTATCTGTGACACAGAGGGGAAAAAAAAAAGGCGCTCTCGTTGCGGGGCGGGGGAGGAGGGGATTTCCAGTAGCAGTAGTCGATACAAAAACCTAGGCACTAGGTCACGATCTTTGGAGGGCTAGAATGGCAGGCGGAGACATAGCCAGCTGGCTGACCAAAGTCTGGATAGATGAACCTCTATGCATTCCTCTCTTAGTTGCCAGTCATGGTCTACTCTCTGGCTTCTTCTATGGAAGAATCTCAGCTACTCTCTCGCCTGCCCAACATTTGCAGGGCAAAGATTTCCCTGTCGTGGGAACCCCAGTCTGTACTACAGGTTTACGCAAGGACCGGGGTCCCTCTGGGCTCAGACTGTACCCTGCGGGGGCGCCTACGGAATTGACACTCTCAGTGTCAGGCCAGGAGGGAGCGAAATAGAGCTAAGCAGGGACTGTCCAGCCAAAGATGAGATGCCTTTTTCATGAATGCTGAGATCGAGGGTAGCAAGGGACCTGCCTTGTGAGCTTTGAGGAGCTAAGTTTGCCTTGAGCTGGCTGCAGTTGTGATCTCCCGGAATACTTAGTATTCCTGTGAGCAACTCCAGTCCTGTCTTTCTGAATGTTTTGTACCCATCCACAAAACCTAGCAACTCATCTAGGCAGTCTTTTTTGTTAATTTTGAAGTGTGTGTTTCTGTATGCGCAGGCGCTTGTATGCGTGCGCACGTGCGTGTGTGTTGAAAGGGGGGAACGTGTTGTTTTACTTTAAAAGCAAAAGTAATGAAACACCAATTTAGTTCCTTTTTATATTTCATTCTCTCCCATTTCTAAATCATCAATTTACAAGGGGTGAAGGGAAGGAGGGAAGATTACAAGCAGAGGAGAGGATACACACACACAAACACACACACACACATGCTGGTGTACTGACTCTTAGCAAATAAAGTTTGTTGCCTAGTTGTCTCTTGCCTGTATACAATCGCAAGTTTTCAGTAATTCAGAGGCATTGCAAACTGAGAACTCCAAATAGGAATAGATATCCTGTTCACCTAAAGCAAATCAATACCTAAGCCACACGAAGACTGAGGAAAGCCATAAAAAAGGTATTTCTTTTTTTTTTAATCTTATTTAATATTTTATTTTTCCCAATTACATGCAAAAACAATTTTAACATTCCTTTTATTTTTCAAATTTTGAGATACAAATTCTCTCCCTCCTCCCCATTCCACTGAGAAAGCAATTAATTTGAAATAGATTATACATGTGAAGTCATGCAAAACACATCCCCATGTTACTCTGTGAAAGAAAACACAGACAAAAACAAAAACAACAAGAAAATAAAGTAAAGAAAAAGTATCTTTGACCTGCATTCAGATTCTACCAGTTCTTTCTCTGGAGATGAATAATACCTTTTATCATGAGTCCTACAGAATTGTCTTGCAGCATCGCATTGCTGAGAATAGCTAAATAATTCATAGCAGATCATTATACAATATTACTCTCACTGTGTACAATGTTTCTGTGGTTTGCTCATTTCACGTTGCATCAGTTCATGTAAGTCTTTCCATGTTTTTTCTGAAAGCATCCTGCTCATCATTTCTTAAAGCATAATACTAATACCATGACAATCATATACAATTTGTTCAGCCATTCCCCAATTGATGGACATCCCCTCAATTTCCAGTTCTTTGCCACCACTAAAAGAGCTGCTATAAAAATTCTTGCACAAATAGATCCTTTTTCACATTTTTTAAAAACTCTCTTTGGAATACAGACCTAGTAATGGTATTGCTTGGATAAAGGGTATGCCTGCTTTTGTAGCCATAAGGGCATAGTTACAAATTGTTCTCCAGGACGGTTGAATCAGTATACAACTTCACCATTAGTACATTAGTGTTTTACTTTTCCCAAGTCCCCTCCAACATTTGTCATTTTCCATTTCTGTCATATTAGCCAGACTGAAAGGTGTGAGGTAGTAGCTCAGAGATGTTTTAATTTGCATTTCTCTCATCAATAGTGACTTAGAGCATTTTTAGATGACTACAGATGACTTTGATGACTATTTGAAAACTGCTTGTTCATATCTTTTCACCATTTATGAATTAAGGAATGAAATCTTATGTCTGTAAATTTGTTTGAGAAGTAACATCTTTATGAGAGAAATTCAATGTAAGTTTTTTTTTTAACAGTAGTGATTATGAACTATATTCATACCTATTTTCCCCATTTATCCTATTCTCTCTCTCCTTTTACCCTGTCAATTCTCAAAAGTGTTTTTGCTTCTGCCTTTTGCCTCCCCCAAACTGTCCTCATTTTTTTCAATTCTGCCACACACATCCCCTCCCTCCCACTAACCTCTTCCCTTCCTACTCTCCTATATGGTAAGATAGATATCTACACTGAATTTGATATGTATATTATTCACTCTTTGAGCCAATTCCAGTGAGAGCAAGGTTCATATGCTTCTTTTACTGCTTTCCCCATTTTGCCCTCCACTGTTAAAATCTCATTCAGGCCTCTTTTATGTCAGATAATTTATTCCATTCTTTTTCTCCCTTTCCTCTTCTCTCAGTGATTCCTTCTTTCTCATCCCTTAATTTTATTTATTTTTAAGATAATCAGACTATCACATTTAACTCATACCTCTGCTTTCTGTCTATGTAAACTCCTAACTTCTCTAATAATGAGAAATTTTAGGAGTTATAAAAATCATTTTCCTATATAATAATACAAATAGTTTAACCTTATCAAATCCATTATGACTTCCCTTTCCTTCTACCTATTTATGCTTCTTGTCTTTGAAAGTCAAATTTTCTATTCTGCTCTGTTCTTTTCATCAGGAATTCTTGAATGCCCTTGATTTCATTTTCTGCCCATTTTTCCCCTGAAGACTTATACTCAGTTTTTCTGGGTATGTGATTTTTTGTTGTAAGCCTAGCTCTTTTGCCCTCCAGAATATAGTATTACAATCCCTTTGATCCTTTAATGTGCAACCTGCTAAATCCTGTGCTACCTTGAGTATGCCTCCAAGATATTAGAATTGTTTCTTTTTAGCTACTGGAAATATTTTCTTCTTTACTTGGGTGCTCTGGAATTTAGCTATGATATTCCTTGTAGTTTTCATTTTGGGATCTCTTTCAAGAGGTGATAAGTGGATTCTTTCAGTTTCTATTTTACCTTCTGGTTCTAGAATATCAGCGAAGTTTTACTTGATAAATTTTTGAATGATAATGTATAGGCTATTTTTTTATCATGAGCTTTCAGGTAGTTCAATAATTCTTAAATCTCCTGGACCTATTTTCCAGATCAGTTGTTTTTGTAATGAGACATTTCACCTTTTTTTCTATGGTTTGGTTCTTTTGATATTGTTTTATTGTTTCTCTATGTATCATAAAGTCATTAGTTTCCACTTGTCCAATTCTAACTTTCAAGGAAGTATTTTCTGCAGTTAGCTTGTGTACCTGCTTTTCCATTTGGCCAATTCTACTTTTTAAGAAATTCTTTTCAGTGAATTTTTTTGTATATCTTTTTTCTATTTGACCAATTCTGCTTTTCAAGGCATTCTTCTCTTCATTAGATTTTTGTGCCTCTTTTATCATTTGGCCTATTCTGTTTTTAAGGTCTTATTTTCTTCAATTTGTGTGTGTGTGTCCTTTATTAAGCTGTTTATTCTTTTTTTATGATTTTCTTGCATGCCTTTCATTTCTCTTCCAATTTTTACCTCTGCTCCTCTTATTTGATTTTTAAAATCCATTTTTGAGCTCTTCCAGGGCCTGAGACAAATTCATTTTCTTTGAGCCTTTGAATACAGGAATTTTGACTTTTGTTATCTTCTTTGTGTGTGTTTTGATTTTCCTTGTCACTATAGTAATTTTCTATTCCAACTTTTTTCTATTGTTTGCTTGTTTTCCATCCTATTTCTTGACTTTTAACCCTATGCTAAAGTGGGGCTTTGCTTCATAAGTGGAGAGGGTTCTTTCCCATGCCTCAGATTTTTTTGTGTGTAGCTTTCAGAGGTTATTCTGGGTATCTGAAAGTTTTTGGTTCTTCCAAGGTTGTATGATCTAGGGAGAGTTGTGTTTTCCACTCTCCTGTACTGTGCATTGGTTTATAAGTGATGACTAGGGGCGGCTAGATGGTGCAGTGAGTAAGAGTACCTGCCCCAGAGTTGGGAGGACCCAGGATCAGTTCCAGCCTCAGTTACTTAGCACCCACACATAAAATAACTAGCCATGTAACCTTGAGCAAGTTACTTAACCCCAATTGCTTTAAAACAAAGTAAGTGACCACAAGCACTTTTTTTCAATTTTGGAACTGTGACTAGGGTTCCTGCTTCCCTGAAGCCACAAGCTCTGGGGTGCTAGTGCTTCTCCTCACACTGGGACAAAGACCCAGGACTGTGACCCAGATCTAAGTATAGGCAATGCAACAGAATCCTGCCCCTGGTGTCAACAGTGGGACCCCTGTAAATCCCCTTCTGACACATTGTCTGATCCCCTTACTGTCTATAGGCTGGGAGGTTTGGAAACAACCACTGCTGCCACTGACTCAGTTGCCCAGAAGCCTGTTCCTGGTTTGCTTGGGGCCTGGTCTGCACTGGCTGGGACTGAGATGAACTGTGCTCCTCTCTCAACCTGGAGCAAAAGAACTTTCCTGGTGACATTCTAAGTTGTCTTGGGGTGAAAATTTGTTTCACTCCATCTTTTTGTGGGTTCTGCTGCTCTGGAATTTGTTTAGAGTCATTATTTAAAGGTCGTTAGAGGGGTTTGGGGGAGAGCATCGGTGAGTCCCTGTCTTTACTCAGACATCTTGACTCCACCTCACATGAAAGGTATATCAAAGACACACACAGTCATATATAAACAAAGAGAAATTTTAAAAAATTCACCCAACTCTTAATATCCTTAGTATACAACAAAATGTGAACCATCCTTTATGAATAAGGAAGACAATTCATAAGGAAGCAAAGTAGAAAACACAATTTACATTTAGAAGCTCAAATTAGTTTAAGCTAGCAGTTGAATCCTAGATATTTCTGAATTGCTAAATCTGAGTACTTCTGTGAGTCAGTTGCTTTTGCTAAATATACTTAATTGATCACCAAGTAGAAGGGACTGCATAATGGCCCATTTTAAGCCCCATTTTCCCCTTCTTGAAAATAACTTGAAGTACCCAGTCACCCATTAAAAAAAAAAAAAAACTTTTTGAAGGATTATTTTCTTATATCACTGCCTTATAGATTAGAATTTTCCAGAATGCTTTCCAGTGCTTCTGGAGCACAGAACAAATTCCTGGTTTTGGATTTTTGTGCTAAAAGGAAGAGAATCAAAGGAAATGCTGCCTTCAAGGAAATGCTTTGTGAAACTTGAACAGGTGAACATTATGCATCACTGAACCAGTTCATTAAAAAATCTCAAGGAATATCAAGCAGTAGACCTTGTCCAACTGTCAAACATCACCAATTTAAGGCAAAGATTGTGAAAAATATGATGTGAATATTGATACGCAGCAGATAGGTCAGATTCTATTAAGATAATCGCTAGAGGCATAATTGCTAACATTTTCAAATTCATAATGTGATTTTACTGAGGATATTTTTTTCTTATTCTCTAATTTATGGTCAAAATAAAAGGTAAACTCCAAGAAGAAGACTTCAGTTCTTGAAAAGATATGATCACACAAAGGTAAAAACACAATTATTGCTACAGAGCTCAATGACTATGCTACCAAGTGACTTTAAAAACAATAGAAATATTTATCATATTGTAGAAGCAGCATACTGGATTAGGAATGACAAAGACCTGAGTCCAATCTTGCTTCAAACATTACCAATGTTATTCTATTAACCTGTCTACCTCAGTTTCCTCACCTGTAATATGTGAGTTGAACTCATGCTCCCCCAAATCCCTTCTTACTCTGAACCTATAATGTTATGATATTAACTATATTAGATTAAACTACTAGATAGTGGTTTTGAAATAACTTCAATGTGTATTTACTCATTAAGTGTATATGCAGAAAAATTAGAATTCATTTTCAAAGTATGATTTTTTTCCAGGTTAGCTATAAAAGTTGTGGAAAATAAGAAAGTAAAACCACAATGCCTTTTAACTGATTTTAAAAGAAATAATTTAAAGGACAAGGATTCTACAAACAAGATGCTGTGCTGGGCACTGAGGATGATAGAGACAAATAAAACACAGTCCCTGTCTCGAAGCATATTTCAATTTTAGTATGAGGAGAATGTGGCATACACAAAAATATAACATGGGCTGGAGTACAATGTATATTGTGACAATGAGTTATGAAAGTTAATGTGAAGAGGAATTCCTGTAATGCTATGGAAGGGGAAGAACATTCCATGGAAGAGATTGCATTAGTAAGGGACATTAAAGGATGCTTAAGTTTACAAATGACAGATATCATTGGAGAGACATGCTAGGTGAAGGGAATCATTGAATTGTGTACTTTTTTGCCATAGACAACAAAAAATTATCAATGAATAATTCAATTTGAATGGTCATAGATGCTGAGAGAGAAAGGTTATTAGTAATATTCTTGATTTCTGGATCCCCAATATTTCAAGTCTTTGAATTGAGTGTTGAGAATTCATCTTGTTAGTGACTATGACAGTGTATACTTATAAATGAGATCCTGCTTCTGTATTTCCCATACAACCATTCACTCTGAGTAGGACACATGGTTTAAACTATCCACACTCTGTCCTCTGATAACTCTTGTAAATTAAGGGTATAGATTTCAAAAGCATCAGGAGGAACAGTGTGTAGCTTATCGATACAGAATACTGACTTGTTTGCTTTTGTTTAATTTTCTTGCAAAATGTTGGTCTTTCACAGAAATTGGAATTTAAGGAAATAAAATCTTGATTATTACCTCAACACCAGGCTTTAATCAAATGAGTTGAATAGTAGGTGCCTAATAAATGCTTTTTGACTTGAATAAACGGCAGCATAAAATACAAATAGTTTTTCTTAATTAAAATCATTCTATTGATTGTAGGGCTTTAAGATGGCAAATACCTTTTGATTAGTGCTTCTACTATTAAGTCTGAAATATTTCCTTTTCATTTGAAACTTAAAAAAAAAAGTTTCACACAGGAAGAATGTATGTAAAAACCACTTGTCATAGGTTATTGATAATTTTACCATTACCAAATGGTAATATAAGCTTTGTGGGAACAGTATATATTATTAATTTACAAATCAAATTCTTTGGATACAGAACATAATGTGAATATATTTGGGTTTGTTGTTTTTGCCTTCTTTTCAATTTCAGCTGAGATTTCCTTTAAACCATTTATATCAACCAATAATTTCTAAGAGAGGACAAATGTCATCAGTGCCTGAGGAAAGCAGGAAGATCTTGCTTTGTCTTCAAAGATCTTTGTTCTAGCTGGATGAAAGATTTCAGCCATCCATGAGGCAGCCTATCTCATTTGACAAAACCTACATTGAATATGCTATAAATATTTCACTGAGGAATAACCATTTCATCAAATTAACTTGGATTAGCCCTAGTGTTGTTACATTGACTATGATGGCAACATTTATCTAAACTTAGAAATTGACTATCAAATGAAAAAAACATACATACATGAAAAACTCATAAAACATAAATACAATTTCATTATTGTACCTAATACATTTCCAACTTAGCTGAAATTTTGTTTCTGATTTACAGTGTGCTTTTAGCTCACATTTTTAGCTTATATTTATTTTTAAAAGCATGAGACAGATGTCATTGATAATCATCCTAATAAATGAACAGGATAACATCAAAAAAATTTCTGATTTCATTAAACTTCAAATTCTCACTCAGAATATTATTAAGTATTTAATAAATATTAGCAACTCAAGAAATCTTTGAATTGAAATCAAATCAGTTGGAAAGACGATTAAAATATTATTGTCAATGTTATCCATAATAGGTGATATTTGAGAGTGTTATAAATATAAATACTTGAGATACTGGATTTGCATATTTGAAGGACATATTCAAATTGATCTTTAGAAATAAAGCATACTGGATGTGAAATTATATTAGTATAATTTATATGGAAACTCAATGTGTTGCTTTATTTTGCCAAAGCATAGTAAGACTTAGTCAGTCAGCCTAATTGGTTTGGGAGCATCATTGTCAGAAAGTGGGCATTTGGCTGATAGAGTGTTGAGTATATTCACTAATTACTCTATTTTAGAAGGGTAATAGTTGCTTGTAGAGGACAGTTATTTTGTACATAGTAGGTAGTTAGTGTTTGTGAAATAGAATAAAAGTGATGAAGTCACCTATCCGTTTTTTCAGGTTCAGAAAATCTTTCCAATGGCCTGAAATGAAGGGGATTTGATTCATTTATTTGGTAAAGGTCATTCAAACATGGCTCCTAAGATAAATATAATGATAATCAATACTACCATCAACATTCACTACCTATTTACCATTCTGGAGCTAACCATCATGGCCCTTGAAAATTTTCAAATCAGATGGCTATAGTATAACTGTCAAGTTAAAGGTGTCCTTTCAACTTTTAAAAAGAGAACTTTTATTTGTCCACTAATTTATTGTGTTAGGATGTCCCAAAATAATTTGCTAATATTACTTCTTCATCATCAGTGTGTCTTCAAAGTTCTATGTAATTTGTTTCAAACAACTTGCATTGATAAAGTGAACAAAAACGGCCTCAGATAGTTCATAGAAAAGAAAAAAATTAGTACTTTCTATAATTATTTCAGCAATGTTTCCAAAAACAATTACTTTATATAGATGAAAAATAATATATGAATATCATATTATATATCTTCCTCTGTTTAGTAGACTTAATAATATGTTATGAGGCCATGGATACATTTCATACAAATATATTTATACACTGATATTGATATACATTGATATATTTATACATTTTAAATGTAAGTAAGGTAGTTTTTCATAATGGATAGAGTTCTGAACCTGGGAATACAAAATCCTCAATTACCAGTTGTGTGACTATTGACAAGTCATTTAATCTCCCTTAGCCTCACTTTCCTTGTTTATAAAATTAAGATAAAGTCAATAATATTTATGATGCCAAACTCACAAAAAAAAGAAACATAATACATTAGCTGGAAAGTCAAACTTGTAGTCTGGACCACTTGACTTCAAGTATTATCTCAAACCCCTGCTGGCTATGTGTCTCAGTAAAAGTCAGGACACTATAATTTTCAGTTTTATTCATTCATTCTCTGATTATTAATAAATAAACTACAAATAATTGAAGGTATTTTATGTATAGATATAGGATATATAGATATATAAAATTTATTCTGAATACTATATAATAACTTTTGAATGAAAATAATTATTTCTTGTACTTTGACTCAGAAACATTTTCTTGAATTGGAAGAAATGTCTTGGGTGATTTTTTTATAAATGATTAATTTTAGCATAAGTTTGATTTTCATGTATGTGACAAAGATTCACATAATGTTGATTACTTAAAATCTTTGTGTAAACTTGATATTCATATACCTTCTCACCTTGTGAATAATTTAGATCAGGTGTTTCTAGACAGTAGAGAAGAGTCAGATTCTAGATCTTCTCATTGAGTAAGTGTATATGTAGTGCTTTTGTCTTTTTTTTTCTTATTGAGCTAGTCTAATTATTTTATGTGAGAAATTGAGCCAAGGGATGATTTCCTTAAATATGCTCAAATTCTCTTCAAACATATGTAAACCCCCCTCCATTTCATATTGACTGTGAAGTAAAAATGAGAGAATACATGGCACTGTAGATAGACACTGGTCTTGGAACCAGAATATTTGGGGTCAAGTTCTGACTCTGCTCATACCTGCTGCATGACCCTGGCTAAATTAACATTTTCATGCTTTGAACAACTATCAATAATTCTAAGTAGGAGAGAAAGTATTTGGCTGCAATAGTAGTAGTAGATTCCTAACCCAGAAGTTCATTATAATAGTGAAGCCATAGGTCTGGTCCATATATTTATGAAATCTAATATTAAGTACCTAACATCTTGCTTAGTTCATTCAGTCAAAAGTTTCTTCCTGGCCTGATTTTTAAATTTTATTTTACTTTATTTTTGCCTTTGTATCTCTGGTATCTAGCACTATATAGCACTGAATAACTACTTACTAAATGTTCCTTGCATCAGATTGAACTCAATTCCATTACATTATCATTACCTGAAGCAAAAAAAGAAAAATAAATGATAATGACCTACTCTTGTTGAACAGTGGAAAGAGAAACAGAATCAGGTGATGGGGTTTAAATCCCATTATTGCCTCATATGCCCTCTATGACCTTAGAGAAATTATATCAGTTCTTTGACTCTCTGTTTCTTCATATATATTTCCAAAAAAGAGGAACATAATCTGTTATGCCTTTAGATTCAGGTATTTTTATGTGTTCCTTAAAGCCAGATTTGTATAAAAGTTTGGTTATAACAGCTAGATATTATAATTAAGAAAATTTAAACTATGAACCTATATGACTCAAAGATATGGGAAGTTAGTATCTGGATAAAGAAAGGGTGCTGAAGAATGTTTTAGATTTTTGGATCAAGACCATCAATATTTGAAATTAAAAAGCAGGAGATGGAGTGGCTGGGTGGCTCAGTGAATAGATGTAAAACTTACTTATTTTATAAACTAGGTAGCTAAGACCTAGAAGAAGGCCAGCAACTTGTCTTTGGTCATACCTCCACCTGATAGCAGAAATGTGTCTTTAACTTAGCTTTTCTTGCTCCTAGGTCAGTACACTTTCTATCACATGACACTCATGGACGGGATACCACATGGGTTAGGAACCTGAGCTAGAAGAACTCCTAAATCCCTGTGATGCTGAGATCCAATGATTCAAACATCTAAAATGGAAAATGCCTTCTACCTTTTGCCTCTTATACCATACACTCAGCTTCATGCTAGGAATTCTGTAAGGAGGAGGGCACAGCTAGCAGGGAATAATCAGATACTTGACCATCAATAGTCTTCTTCATTTAGAATTTTTATTGTTAACACTTTCTCTGTTACCCACTGTACCACCAGCATACACCTAAGAATGATTTCAAGGCTTCAGGGAAATGGAAATTTTCTTAATCTCATAAAAATTTGACTTCTCTAGAACATTCTTCTATATATTCTACCCAATAGGAAATGAAAAAAAGTACAAAAAAAAAGGCTGGTTGAAACAGCCATCAAACGTTAATATGTCAATGTAATTTAAACATATTTCTTCTTAGAACTTGGAAAATAGACATACAACACTTGGTGTGTTTCTAAGAATTGCTGGGTATGATTGGCACTTTACATAGAAAATAACCTATGTGAAGGTTGGCCTAAACATCACAAAATGGTCATGTTTGTCCAGGGAGTAAACCATTTTTTAACAATCTTGTATTTGTGTAAGCAAAAAAGGTGATCTTCCTCATTTGTCAGCCCCATGATTTTTGTTGCACTATTTTTATACCCTTTTGGGGAATATAATTATTATGTGCCCAATAAGAAAAGCCAGGTATCAGCATTGTCCTTTGTTCTCTCTACTATAAAGATTTAATTGTAAGATCCTATCACTGACTTTCCCTCCCTGTGAATTTCTATTTTGTGTGGACATTCTGAGACTCAGAGTAGGGGAAGAGGAAAACGCTCAAGCTCCTTTTCCTGACTTTGCCTGGTGATAGTAGATAATACTAGGTAATAGTCAAACAAATAAATTCACATAAAATAACTTTTTTCTTCCCTTTTATTTAGAAAATTTTTAATTTTTTTTCTAAGTTCAGGTACAGGAGTGGTGTGGATGGAGCTCTAGAAGCCTTGGAAGGTCTGATTTCAATTCATTCCTCAGACACTTTTACTACCTCTGTGACACTATTCAGCTTTCGTTTTCTCATTTGCAAAGTGGTAGTAGTAATAGCATCTATTTCATACACTTGTCAGAACTAATAAGTTAATAAATGCAAAGTGTTTTGTAAACCTTTATATATAGTATCTATGTATATATATATATATATATGTACTTATACATATATATATACATATATGTATATGTGCTTTGTAAACTGGAAGTGCTTTTTACCTTTATAAATAAACCTTTACAAACTTCATATATTTTAAATTTATTAGCTATGTACATTTCTCTCTATCCATCTATCCATCCATCCATCCACCTATCCATCTATCTATCTATCTCTTCAACTGGTTTATTTTCAGCCCTCCTTTTCCATATATATATTTACTTAATATCCAAATATTTATTAAATGTCAGTTCTATGTGCAACCAAATGCAAAGTCCTGGGGAAGTCACAAAGTTAAAAGTTAAAATAACACACATTCCCTGGCTTCTTTGAGCTTGAGATCTAATGCAGAGTTTGCATATTAGCATACAAGCATTTCTTTTCTTTTCTTTTTTTTTGCTTTTTGGAGGGCAATTGGGGTTAAGTAACTTAACCAAGGTCACACAGCTAGGTTTTTGTTTGTGTGTGCATTAAGTGTCTGAGGTCAGATCCAAACACAGGTCCTTCTGACTCCAGGGCCAGCACTCTACTCACTGCGCCACCTAGCCTAGAACTGCCCGAATGTCTGTGTGCAGTCCTTTGTTCAGTACTGCTGGAGATAGTGGCAAAGAATTAGGTATGGTCTATAAGTTTCTAGTGCTTTCTTTGTCCTTAGATGCTTAAAATCTCATTAGGAACTAATCCTAATATGGATAAACCAATTAGAAAATTAAAATGGAGTATCTGATCAGGAGTCAAAATGCATGATACAGATACTAAGTACTATGAGAAATCAGAGGTGCCTGAGATTTAATATATGCCAGAGTATAGAAAGAAGTCTTCAGTTCAATTTAAAAGGCATTTATTAGGTAAATACAATCTGCTGGACACTGGAGATATATACATAAATATAATGCAAACCTTGTTCCAGGGAATACTAAAAATCTAGTGGGGAAAACATATAAAGTAATAATTTTGACGCAATAAAAATATAACAATAAAGAAGAGATCTAGCCACTAAGTTGAAAATTTCAGGCAGAAGAGGCTATGTTCACCTGTAAGCAACAGAGCATACTTCATGGAAGTGGTAGCATTTGGATGTGGGATTCAATCAAGCCAGTAAATAACAGAAATTTGTTAAGCAGTTACTGTGTGAGAGTTACTATATAATGCACAAGGATACAAGGAAAAAAACATTCCCTCACCTCAAAGGGGTTTATGTTCTAAAAAAGTTGACAAGATATGTTAACTAGGACATAAAATATAAATGCAAAGTAGATGGAAAATAATCTTAAAGGGATAGTACTAGCTATGGAAAGGACTAGCAAAGACCTCTGCGATGAGATAATGCTTTATCTAAGTCTCAAAGGAAGCCAAGGATTCTAAGAGTTACAGGTTGGAAGGAAGAGGATTGTAAGGAGAAACAATCAATGAGGAGCCTTACAGAAGGAACATAGATAAAGATAAGCAAGTAGGCTAGTCAGTATGGTTAATCTTAGAGTACGTGGAGAGAGTTAGTAGAATATAATAATATTGGAAAAGAGCCAGGCTGTTGTGCATTTTAAATGGTAAAGAAAGGACTTTATGTTTGATCTTACAGTCAGTAGGGAGCCACGAGAGTTATGGAACAAAGGGACATACAGGAATGGTATAATCATATCTGTGCTGTTAGGAAATCACTTTGGCAGCTGAGATTGGATTGAACTGGAGGGATACTTAAACCAGGAGACAAATAAATGCTTACAAAAAATGATGAGGGCCTAAATGAGAGCAACTGATTATATGAATAGATAAAAAGGAAGCATTATAGGGAAGGATTCAACAGATTAAGGTAGAAGGTAAGTTATATTAGAGGATGGCACACATCATCAAAGAGGATGGTATGAGTTGGGGTTGGAGAGTAAAGGAGTCTAGTAGGGTGGAACATAGAATAGATATAGGCCAATAGAATGAGATAAAGTCATGTAGTCACTTCATAGCCAAATTATGGAGTTGATTGAATGTTAACACCAGAAGTTTAAACTTTGTTCCTCAGGTAAAACAGAACCAGTGATGAGTTTTGTTGTTATTGTTGTTCTTGTTTTCCTATAAGGGAATTGCATCAATTTGGTACCTTAAGAAGATTACTTGAGGTGGACCATGAAAGGCAGATTGGAGAAAGGAGAGAATAGAAGCAATGAGACCAATAATGGAGCTATCATAATAGCTCAGAATAGTGGAGATAAGGGCTGGAACCATGGTCATGCAAAGGAAGATTTATGGGCTCGGTGAATCTTGGAAGGCACTTTAAAAGATGAATAAAATTTAAATAGTCTGAAAGGAAGAAAGAAAAAGCATAAACAAACACTTTAAGATGGGAATAGCAACATAATCTATTCATGGGAAAAGTGACCAGTGCAGAAGTTAATAGTTAACATTAGATAGTCAAGTTAGTATGAGAACGTAGAAGGTATTGAATTCTGGTTGAAATTCCTTGGAGTTTAGGCTTCATCTTATATTTAAGTTCCAAATACTGATGTATAGTAAAGAACAAAGGTACTTATTCCCTAACAGGAGTTGACCAACTGATCCTCAGAACTAATGGGAGAACTCTTCAGGAGTGGAAAAGATTTGTATTGCCCTTGTGGTATTCTCATTGAAACAAAGAAATACATGAATTCACTTTAAATATTTAATGTTATTTAAAAAGCAGCAAGCTGAAATGAATGCATTTTGGCAAATTTTGTGGGGCTTGAGTTCTAGGGTTTATTGGACTCTAAAAGCATACATGTTATTTGGACAATGTGTGTATAATTCTATTTATACACATGTGCACAAATTATACATATACACTTTGTTGTGTACATGCATGTATATATAGACACATTTACCCCAAACATTGTGTATTCTCCCAAAATGCATATATGTCTTCAAAACAACTTATATGTACATTACATATTACACACAAACTTACATGCACATATAAACATATTTACACAGGGCTTTCATTTTTTCATAAGTCTGAATGATATGCTATTAAATCACCTTCTGGATATTAGAAATCATGGGTTTCTCGAATGTGTAGTTTCTAAAGTAAGAATATTTAACAAGAACAACCCTGACAGTGAGGCTGAAAATATAGGTCACTGCTTCTTCCTTCACCAATCCAAGCATTGGCACTCCAGCTCCCTGGTAATCAAATGCTGAACAAAAGTCACATGTTTATTGTGAACATGATCATATGTTTATTCTATTCTGACATTTTTTTTCTTTTTCTGGAGGATTGATTCTTTGCTGTGATAGAATTGTCTTTGGATCACTATTGTCTCTCTAGTCTCCCTCCTGCTTCTCTCTTCTGCTCTTGTGACTGAATTGTGATTCTAATCTGTTCCATTCATCAAGTGGTAAATGGATAGAGATTCCCTCTCAAAGGCAGAAAGACATGAGTTCACATTCTGCCTCTGAAAAATACTATCTGTTTGACCCTCAAAAATCATTTAGCATCTTCAGGTCTAGGCAGCAACCTAAGACTATAATTTTCATGAGTAGGGGGTGATTCACTGGGGAGTTCTTTATGACAGTAATATCATAGTTTTAAACCTTATCCCTATGGATTCAACACATATGCCATTGTACCCTCAGTGTAGATGACACCTGGTCTATAAACCCCTTGCCCTCTTTTTAGAGCTCTATTCATATGGTCAACTACTAGATGTATACAAATTATAATGCTGACAGTTGAACTCATCTTCTCTCCCTCCCCTTCAGTTTCTATTTTGATCTTGCCTCTCCTCCTCCCTCCTTGTTCGATTGTGAACTTTTGAAAGTAGGGCTTATTTTGCTTTTTTTGACCTAGCACACAGTACATACTTAAGAAATGCTTATTTACTTGGATTACATTAGAAAAACATTTATTAAAAACCCACTATGTGCCAAATACTCTGCTAAGCACAGTAAAATGTCATTTGATCCTCCCAACAACTTTGTGAGATCTTTGCTATTATTACCCTCAATTTATAGTTGAGGAAACTGAGAAATATTAAGTGACTAAACCAGGGTCACACAGTAAGTGTCTGAGGTATGATATGAACTCTAGTCTGGTGCTATATACACTGTGGCACCTATTGATTTAACTCTTCCATTTATATGAATGGTACTTTGTCACAGCTTCTAAATTCTGATGTGGTCATCACTCTTCCATGTTCCTCACCCTAACTTTCAATCAGTCATGA
Source organism: Gymnobelideus leadbeateri (assembly GCA_011680675.1). Classification (NCBI taxonomy): domain Eukaryota; kingdom Metazoa; phylum Chordata; class Mammalia; order Diprotodontia; family Petauridae; genus Gymnobelideus; species Gymnobelideus leadbeateri. Next base: position 155,021 of record WOXC01007167.1, on the reverse strand, counting down.
ATTTATATAACTTCTTTCAACATACCTTTTACAATCAACCTTCCCATTCTCATTGTCAATTCTTTATTCCTTCTTCCCTAGACTATTGTGATTGCATCTTAAGTGGTCTCAATGCCTTTAATTTCTCTCTTACCCTACCATCCTCATACTACACACTGACAATCTCTTTAAAAATTACAGTAATCTTTAATAGAGCACCATTTTCAGTCTCCAACTCAGAATTTCAATACTTTGCCATAACACAAAAAAGAGTGTTTAAGCTTCTTTTCATGGTTCTCAGGGTCCACTCAATACAATTTCAATTTTTTTCTTTCATAATCTCCCATTTTTACCACTTAGTAACTGCTGATTCCCAGCCAAAAAGAATTCCTTTTGTCATTTCACAAACATAATTTGTCTTTTCTAGCTTCTGTGACTTTGTTACTGCCACACCTCAATTTGAAATATACTCCACCATCCATCTTCACTTATCAACATCCTTCATATCTCAATTCAAACCTTACTTCTCACTGAAAGTTTTCCTTTTCACCTTAAGTAGGAAGTAGATTATCTTCTTTTTCATTCCTATGCATTTATTATATGAACATAAGGCACTAAGACTATATTGCATTTTATTTCAGTTACTTTGTGTGGGACAGCTCCTGAAGTAGACTAATGTGCTCCTCCAAAACAAGGTCAGGTGTTTCAACCAAGAGCTGAAAGTGACCCTAGAAACCACTTAGCCCTATACCCTAATTTTACTCATCAAGAAACTGAAACCTTAGCATTAAAAGAAGTCACTAAGTAGCAAGAATTTTAACTCCTGCTTCCTGATTGTTTTCTTCTCTACAGCCTCGTTATAACTGCCACAACACCTAGCCAATATAGAGGACATTTTTATTGAATTATGTGTAGGACAAGAGGTTTTTTTGGTCTGCTTCACAATCATGAGATTCTATCATTAAGTAGAGTATATTGTACAAAATAGAAACTCAAAAAAGCATTATTGAAAAAAAGAATGAATCTTTCCAAGGAATACAACCTCCTTGCTAGTGTCACCAGTTATTTGCGGGAACCTCAAGTAATGTTTTGTGAAGTGACTGTTAGTACAGAGGTGACCTACAGAAGGTGTCAAAAAGGGTTGCTCCAAATGGCTGTGCCAAGTTTATTCACATCTTAGGAAAGGGATAACTTGTCAAAATAACTTGCCTTTGAAATATCCTATCTGAATTTAACATCTGTCAGATTTGTTTGAGTCACTTGTGGTTCTTTTCATGATTGTTTCTCTCAGTAGGCAGCAGCAAGCATTTTGAGTGCTTGTATCTCCTCTTTACGAAGATGGTTTTTATGATATTAGAGCTTATTCAGCAGAGATGTCAACTTAAAATTATTTTTTATCTCCCAACTTTTTTATTTTGAGAGAAATACAAAGAAATACTCCATAACAAAGACGGCCTAATCAGTTTTTCTTTTCCTTTTACAACTGAAATTATAAAATTCCCTTCTTACCAAGCCATTTAGTGGCAAGAAGGAAAACCGAAGGGCCTTTTTGTCAGGGTATTTAAAGATGAAGGCTCTTCTGACCCTAAAGAACAAGAGCTAGAGCTAACTCTAACTTTCAGCTATGATTTATATCTCTGAGTAAATGTATTTTTTTCAATTTTTATGATGGATGAACAATAGAAGTCCTTTTAAAAAGAGTTGGTATAAAAATAATAGAAATTGGTAAATGACAAGTTGAAGGGCATGACCATTTCTTCCGTGAAGCGGGTTCTTACCTTCAAATTATAGAGATGGGGACCTGAGGCAAGAAAGATTAAAAAAATCACTCACATCAGTGTTTTGGTATTGTTTATGACAAGGAAGAAAATTCTACCACCTTTTTTGACCCCATTTACTTCTATGTTCACTCTTTCTTTCAAATAAGGAGTGAACAGAGAAACAAAGAACGAAAAGTTGAGTAGCAAAAAAAAAAACAGTCTTTGGGTGGAGAGAGGAGTTTGTCACCCTTAGTTTGTGCTCTCTTTTTGTTCTTTCCTTTTAATGTCACAAGGAACAGCTAAGTGGTTAGGACATAATTGGAAAAAGGGAAAAAGTTATCCTCTCAAATGGACAATATGCTGTTCCTGGAACTTATGTGGTAAGGGTATAGGCCAAATCCCAAGTGATTTGTGAAAGAGCTTATAAATTCAAGAATTTCAGAGTAGAATGTAATCTTAAGAGTTCCTCTCATCTAGAACCTTTATTTTTTCAGGAAGATAAGAGGGAGAGAAGGAAGGAAGGAAGAAGGAAGGAAGGAAGGAAGGAAGGAAGGAAGGAAGGAAGGAAGGAAGGAAGGAAAGGATAGGAGGAAAGGAGGGAGGGAGGAAATTATCAAAAAAGTTCTTAGCAAACAAGCATTTATTGAGCAACTACTTTGTGCCAAACAGTCTGTTAAGCATTTTATAATATGATCTCATTTGATCTTCACAACAACATTGGGAGGTAGGTTCTCTTTTATCACCATTTTATACTTGAGAGAGTTGAGACAGGCAGAATTTCAGTGACTTTCCCAGGGTCGTAGAGTTATTATTTATCTGAGGTCAGATTTAACTTAGGTGTTCACAACTCCAGGCCCCACTCTCTACTGTGCCACATACCTGCCTCAGATGAGAAAACTGATACTTAGAGAAGTTACAGGAGTTGCCTAATGCCCCAGGGATAAGAAAAATCAGAGACAAGCCTAGAAATCACATCAGTTGATTTTAAGTCCAGTGACCTTTCCACTCAACAGTGCTACCTTCCTTATATTATCTACCTCCACATTTAATTCAGTGTTTTGTTTTTGATTCATGAGTTTGCCTGAATATATTGACCTTCTTTGAATGTAACTGACATTTATGTAATACTGGATTGTTTGCAAAGCAGTTTACATAAAACATTTTATTTAATCTTCATAGCTACATTGTGAGATAGGCCTCCCATCTAGCATCCTCATTTTTCAAATGGGTCAGTCAGTTAATAAATATTTATTAAATACCTATAATGTGCCAGAGGTTATTCTAAGTACTAAGAATAAAAAGAAAGGAAAAGAGACAATTCCAACTTTCAAGGAGCTCACAATCTAGTGGGGGAGACACCATGAAAGCAACTATATGCAAGCAAGTTAGATAGAGGATAAAATTGGAATAATCAACAGCTGAAGAAACGGAGGCTCACAGAGTTTATGTAAATTTTGTGTGTTCATACAGTTAAGTAAAACTCAGAAGTGGGATCCTCTTGACTCACGGCCAACATTCTTCCAACTGCACCACACTGTCTCTGAAATGGAATGTTGAAATAGTCTTTGGGGCATAAGAAGCTTTCAAGCATTCCAAACTAAATGTATTTTATTGATAATGCACAGATGTTGAGAAGTGGATAAAAAAGCACTATTGACAGCTCTTAGTGATACAACAAAGGAGGATGAAATAAACTTATCTGCATATAGTCATCTGATTTTAAATCTTATTTTCCTAAGAAGTGATAAAAAATTGATAGTCCTCAGGTTCATACATCAATGGGAAAAAAAGGGAAGTGGAAAGAAAACACAATAATAATTACATCCAAAGATAGTTGAAATCATAAGTTCTAAGTTATTCAGGTAGTTACTGATTATCAGTTTTAATTAGCTAGAAATAATAGTTACTATTAATTAGCAAAGGCTTATGTTCATTAGAGTATATTCAAGAAGATGCGAAAGATAAAACATGACACATCAATATATTTATAGTAGCAAATTTCAAAACAGGACAAAGTACATGACCATAAGTTGGGGAATGGCTAAACAAATTTTAGTCTATAACCATAATGGTATACCACTAAACTGTAAGAAATAAGGAATATGAACAATTTAGAGAAGTATGGAAAGATTTATATTTACTGATACTTCATTAAGTATATAGAATAAAAATTATACACAGAATAATCACTATGTAAATAAAAAGAATGGAAAAATAAAATTGATAGCTGTGTGATTGATTATATTGTCTAAACCTGATTCCAAAGATAGATGTGAAAATGTATTTCCTCTATATCTTTGCAAAGGGGAGCACTATAAGTATAGAATGTTGTATTGTTTTTCTTTTGCTTTATTGTTTACTAGGGATATCTCTCTGAATAAGACATGAAGAGCTATATATTGGCAAATGAAGTTGATATAAAAATGAAGTATCAACATTTAAAAAATTAAAACATGGTTATATTTTATATTTTTGTATGCAATAACAAAAAAGAACATTATTGTGACTAGGGTAATTATGAATACCAAAGTAATGGGAAGCCATTCTTCCTTGGGATTCATTCTTTCCATAAGAGATATTAAGCAAGTTATAAACTCAAAAGATAAAGATCAATTTTCCAAACAATATTTCAGAAGTATCATAAAATTACAGAATATGAGACTTGAGAGAGACCTTAAAGGCCATTCATTTGAAACAACCCATCCAAAAATTTTCCCTAACAAACACACCCAACAAGTTCACTTTCTATTGGAAGACCTATAGTGATGAGGAATTGACTTTCTTCCCAAAAAGCTTATTCTATTTTTAGGGAGTCCTTATTGGTTGATATATTCCCGTTTCTAGAATAAATTTGCCTTTCTGAAACTTCCACCATTTGCTTATAGTTTATTGTTCTCTGACAAACTGAATTTGTTGAATCACTCTTCCACATGTAGTCCTTCAAATAATTAAGGACACCTTAAGTCTTTTCTCCAAGCTAAATCACACTGATTCCTTTGACCAATGTTCTTATAGCATTGTTTCCAATCAATTCACTATTCTAATAACACCATCCTATGCTATATCAATTGATGCAATATTTTAAAAAATATTTAGAATTTTACTTGGCACATAGTAAGCACTATGCACTATGTAAATACTTATTCCTTTCCCTCCTTCAACCTACACCAAACACCTTCTGCCATTTGGAAGGAATATAAATCTCTCTTGCCAACAGATGGGGAAGAGTTTTTTTAGAACAAGGAACATGACCTGTATGGAAGAACTAGATTCTTCATATTTTGTGTTCTATATCCTCTGTCTACTCCCTAAAGAGAGAGCAAAGGAGGGGCAGAGAGAGAGACAGAAAGAGACAGAGAGAGACAGAGAGAGAGACATAGAGAGAGAGAGAGAGAGACATAGAGAGAGAGAGAGAGAGAGAGAGAGAGAGAGAGAGAGAGAGAGAGAGAGAAAGGAAGGAAGGAAGGAAGGAAAGAAGGAAGGAAGGGAGGGAGGGAGGGAGGAAGAAAGGAAGGAAGAAAAGAAGGGAGGGAGGAAGGGAGGAAGGGAGGGAAGAAGGAATGGATGTATTCTTGGTAGGGATTAATTTACCATTAGACAAAAGCACCACAGAGCTCAGATCTTAAGGAACAATATGATTATTAGAAGGACAGGCCCTTAGGAAGGCATCTTGTGGTTCAGTGGAAAGACTGGTGGACTTGACATCAGATGACCTATATTTGAAACCCAAATCTACCATTTCCTATTGTCATGTCCATGGAGATGTCAATGAATATTTCTGGACTCCCATGTTCTTACCTGGTAGATTTATTGAAATACCATAAGGGTACATTCTCAACAATAAAACAATTGGGTAAAGAATCTTTCTTTTCATAACTTTTACTGAAATGCCAGATTTCTTTTGAAAAACTTATTATAAAAGTTGTGATTTCATAAGGTTCCTACTTGCAGGAATCTTCCTGGAAATTGTTGAAGGGCAGGCCTATGGGAACAACAGTTTCTTAGGCATATATTTGAAATCTTAAGGTAAATCTGGCATCTTTCAATAAAGATTTTTTACGCTGAGCTAGAAAATAGCTATCTACTAAAAGATGTAAACCATCATAGTGTGATAATAACTTTTGTAACTCTAAGAATCATAGAGATTCTCAGAACTACAGGTGTTATGCTGGAATGTATGAGAACATGCATTTTGTTCGTTGGTTTATATAAATGTGAAATAACATTTTATCATTACTTCACTTGTTTTCACATATGTATTATCTTGTTCTTAGAAACTGATGAAGATTAAACAATGACAACGTGGAACCTCATCCTTAGATTTCTGTAATATTGGTTTGCTATTAGAGATAGAGTTAATGGGATATCTTAAAAAGATAAAAACTTAGAAAACCAATTGGATTTTTAAGTTAATTATTGAAATATAATGAGTTAAATAATCATTTCAAAAGAAAATGTGTTACTATTTTAATATATATTTGATGCTTGGTGATTGAAGTAATTCTTTTTAACTTTTTATGAATTTGAAATCCTCATTTTAGAAAAATCTATAAAAACTTGAAGCTAAATACCTTGTTTAAACTATACAGATGTCATTCTAAATAATAATAATCAAGGCAAACTGTTTCATCATAAAAGTAAAGGCATTGTTTATTGGAAAATAAATAATATTTACAAGAGGAACTCATGATTTCTTGAGCTAAGAAATCATGTTCAATTTAAACTGAATTCAGATTCTTTAGAGACAGAATGTTATGAAAAATTTATTTTAAGCTTCAAGTGATATCAATAATAATTAAAAGGTCAAAGTCATTCTTCCTATCCCCAAAAAAATCAATAAGACTCCCTTTGTGTACTCTGTGGTTTATCAGTGTCCTTCCTAAAAATGTGTCATTCAGAAATTATCGTTGTTTTCCAGATGTGTTCACACTAGACCAAGAATAGTAGAATCATCATCACTGTATTCTAGGTCACTTGCCTCTTTTAAGACTAATGATATATTTTTTGTAAAAAATGTTTTCAGTAATAGAGAACCATAGAAGGTCTGAGTTAGAAGAGATTTTTTAGAGTTCCTTTATTCTAGACCTATATTTTCCTTTTCATATTCATCCTGATCATAAAGGCCAAGGGAGGAGATGAGATCTGCTCAAACTCATATAAAAAATCATTAATAGAAATCAGATTTAAACCCAGATCCTCTGACTGTGCCCTCCGTCCTTTCTCCAGGTTGACTTCAGGTAGAGTTTGTCCTTATAGTTGAAGTTATTTAATTCTGAACCAACTAGTGGAGTCAGTGTTGAAAGTAGTCATATTACTTGTATTCATTACCATTTCTAGCTGTTTTATAAGTGAAAACAAAAGGACAATTTTTTAAAATTATCCAATGTATATCTATAAATTCTGTAGTTAATAAGAAATCAGATACAGCTAAGTGGTACAGTGGATACAGCACTGAACCTGGACTTAGATCTGAGTTGAAATCCATGTCAGATCTTTACCAAGTCTGAGACCCTTGAAAAATCATTTGACCTTTACTTTAGTTTCCTCACCTGTAAGTTGGGGATAATAATACATCCCAGTGTTGATTTAAAGATAAAATGAGATAACATTTTTAAAATGCTCTGCAAACACTGAAGCATTACTTACATGCTAATTATTGTTATTATTGCTATAATAATACTGATTATTATATTATTATTTTATCTCAAAAGTTCATAAATAAATTTAATGATTCCAACATTTTTTAACTAAAAAAAGAGATAAAACTTTTTTTCTGTTGATTTGTCATACAGTTTAATTCCATTTCAAAAATTCCATGACCTTTTTTTAAACAACTAAAGCAGTATTGCAAGGTACTGGACTCTGTTGGGAACAGAAAAATGAAAATAAAACAATCCCTTCTCTGAAAAAAATACTTGCAATTGAAATAAAATCTGAACCAGCTACCTTAGCCTCAATTATCTTCCCTTAGTTGTAGCAACTGATTTCAAAGTTTTGGCCACATGATTTCTATTTTCAAACTCAGGGTAGACAAATTTGATTGTTTGAAGGTCTTCTGCATGTGGGTATCCCTAATTTTACTGCTTAAGCAGAGTCCCCACATTACAAATTCCAACTAGCAATCCTCTTCCTCTTATCCAAGTTGGGGCTTGATCTTAAGAAAATCACTTCCTCTGGGCCTCCCTCAATTTACTCAACTATGAAAGGAAGAGGTTGGAATAGAAAATCTTTAACCTTCTTTTAGAAAGTAAATCCTAAGATTCCTGTGATATGGTTTACTCTGTGTGTTCTGGATGTTTGCTTGTTTCTGCTGACTTCAGTAGTCAGTCACAGCTTTTGAGAGAGCAGTCTGGCCTTGCATCAAAAAATTTAGAGTCACGAAAGATATTAAAATGTATCTAGTATGCAATCTATTTTTTATTTTAAATTTTACAATGATCATGGGATCAGAGATTTAAATTGGAATGAAACTCCGAGACTATCTATTCTAACCCCCTTTCCTGGTATATGATGATAAATACTAGCAACAGGCTCTCCAGGGGAAATATACACATGACACTTTTAAGTTTAATCTATGTTATTAGTATTTTCTCCATTACTTTCTTAAGTTTAATCTATGTTATTAGTATTTTCTCCATTACTTTCTTAAGTCTAGACAATCAAAAGAAAGACAAACCAAGCCCTCATTTAATATTGCTGATTCTCAGGTTGTAAATCCTTACCCTGAAAACTTAACACCTCTTTCTCCCTTAGAGATGAAGAAACTGAGAAGTAAGTAATCTGTCTGATGTCACATAACTAATACGGAACTAACCCATGGTGGCACAGGTATTAAAGAGTGGAATCAATATTTAAATTGAGGTCCTTTCATTCCAAAACTAGTGCTCATTCCATCATATCCATACTTCACTGTGTTTATTAACTTAATAATCCTCTCAATTGTATAATTACCACAAATACCTATTTTTAGGTAACTGAGTGAGAAAATAGTGAACACATTAATGTTCAAATGATCTTTGTCTACATTAAATAGCATAAATATGGGAAGGATTAATGAAAACATTCCACATTACACCCTGAGACAGAATCTAAAATCAAAGTTGATAGTCAATGGTGTATAAAAATGTACAGTTCACAAACCACTTACTATGGTCCAAGCATACATGGGAGAGATCTGATAAATTGCATCTTCAGGAGGAAAAGACAGCAACATACACTCTCGTTCCAAGACGTCCTGGATACTACAGTTAGCTTCCAGTTCCCTGACTTACTTTATTCTTTTCAAGTGACTGGCAATGCATCTCAATGTATCTTCAAATACAGTAACGCTAAAGTGGCACTTACTTAAATGAATATTTGATAAAGAAGTAGACTAGTGGTGGGAATACACATATGCAAAATACCTTACCACATCAGTTTTACTTCTGGGGAAAATAAAACAACTTTGTTCAACTAAGTATTGGATGAAAGAATATACCTGCTAACTGTATTACAAATCCTGGATCCTGTGGAATAAAATCACTTCTAAGCTTATTTGATTAAGGTATGTGAGCAGGAAAGTACATATAATGACATGCCTAGAATTTTCTGAGACGATTGTAAATTATGTGATAATTTGGCGGCATTGCACTTATATTCTACATTATTACATTTTTCAATAATTAACTGAACAGAATTCTTTTAAAAAGTAAACATATATGGCAAGATGGATCTTAGTTTAGTGAAGACGGGCTAGGCTTTAATTAAAGAGAGACTAAGTTCTGGTGTTTGAAAGCTGTGAAAATTTGAGGAATGCCATGGGTGTTTATAGGGAAAGCATTTTGTAAACCTGCTACTTGCCTTATTGCTATGTTACATGCATGATGATCCCTCTTCTATCTCTATATGTTTACATTGGTTGCTCCCAGTGTCTGGAGAACAATCTTTCCTCACCTTAGTCACTTGCAATGCCTGGTTCACTTCGAGACTCAACTCGAGCACAACCTTCTACATGAAACCTTTTAAGACCTCCCCACCTAGCCAAAAGAACACTCCCTCTAAAAAGTATGGCTCATTAATTTTGTATGTGTATTATATGTATTTATATTTGTATATATTGGTGATCAATTAAAATGTCAGCTCCTTGAGGGCAGGTGTTTTTGACATTTTGTTTTTGTATCTTCACTGCTTATCACCGACGCTAGAATAAGAAGACATAATAAATGCTTGTTGATTAGTTGTCTATAGAACCGTGAATTGTTCTATTATTTTCTAAGAGCAATGTTCTCTTTTTTCTTTTTGATATTTGAAATTATATATATATATGTGTGTGTGTGTACATATGTATATTGATATATGTATATAATATATATGGATATACACGTGTATTATAGGATATGCATATACTTAAACTTACACATCTATGTCATCTATATCTGTGGCTATATTTATGGGAGTCAGACAATATTTTTTACATATACTGACTGTGTGACCATAGTCAAGTCATTTAACCTCTAAATGGACTGGTCACTTCTCTAATACTATAATTTGCAAAGAAAGTGCTGATCTGCATTTATAAAGGCAGATTTAAATAGGGATCTCTAGAGCTATATCTGGGTAGCCAGACAGCATAGTAGATAGAGTGATAGGCCTGGAGTCAGGAAGACTCATCTTCATGAGTTCAAATCTAGCCTCAAAAACTTATTGGCTATGTAACATTGGGCAAGTCATTTAACCCTGTTTACCTCATTTCCTCATATGTAAAATGAACTTGAGAAGGAAATGGCAAACCAGTCCAGTATCTCTATCAAGAAAAAACCAAATGGGGTCCCAGAGAGTCAGGCATGACTGAAAAATGACTGAACAACAAGAAGATCTAATCTGTCTCAATTTCTATCTCTGTCTCTTTCACTATCTCTACCTTTATGCGTGGAGATGTGTATTCCAACATACAAATCTATCAATGTTTCTATTCATATTGCTTTGAAAGCATATGCTAGCATTGAGCCTTGTTTGAAAGACAAGACTTAGAAGTGAAAATGAGTTGTAAATTATATAATAAGAAAGCGAATAATCAAAACTTTAGAACTGTATGATGTGCTCACCTGATTTTGCATTCCTCCTTAAGCAGGCAAAATTCCTCTAGCTTAATATGATTCATTTGACCATGATAGAGACGGTAGATTTGAATTTTACAGCATATGGTACTTAATAACTCCTATATTGGCTCCTGTTCAGCTACTATTGAATCTATACATGATATTTTCCATTTTGGCTTCATTTATTATTGTTAAAAATGCATACACAATTTATGATGCTGTCAAAAGAATGCCATAATCTTTACCACCACAACATTTGGCCACTGTCCTTATTTAAGTAGTGTAGCAGTTGAAACCACTGAATTCCCCAGGAAGACAATAACCCCTGTCTGCTGCCTCTCCTTTTTCCATTACCTCATGTCTGAGTGTCTCATTCCACCCCCCACCAAGGGTCCCTACTGAATTTTGCTGATTCTAAAGTCCTATTTAATACCTTCATTGTGTCTTACTAGACCTTACCTGCTCTTACACCTGAGATAATATTATTGAGAATGTTCATTAAAATATTTAGTGCTTATCTTCATACTATAGGGAAAAGAGAGCTAGTCAATATATGATGTGGTGGCAAAGCTAAGTTCTTGCCTCATCTTTGCCACGGATTAGCTGTGTCATCTTGGGAAAGTCATTTAGCATCTCCAGGCTTCCTAAGTTTTGTCCTCTCAAAGTGGGGTGAGCTACTTGACCATGAACATTTTTTCTTATTTGAAAATTACATGACTTCTTTTGTAAGTAGGAAACAGAGACAGACAAAATCAATACCTTTGTAGGGAATTATGGTAAAGTATCTGTTCTGCGGGAGATTGAATCTCCTTTTTTTCTAATGGATTTGGCTCAGTAATTCACCATCCCTTTTGGAACTATGCCAGCCTCCTCTTCTTGGTCTGATTATATGATGTTCTTCCTCCTAAAAGTGCTTATGAAAATTAGTTGAATTAAGAATACTTTCATAATGAGAATTTTCTTCATATTTCCCAATACCTTTGCAAAACTGGAAGGTATACTTAGAATTCCAAATACTTGGAATACTGGGAATCTCCTTTGAAAATACTTTGTATAATTTTTTTAATATCTCCTGATTTAGCTTTTCCTAGGATATACTTGTCTAAGGTATCTTTGGGATGTACTATTTCTTTCTTCCTTTAGCCCACTGGTCTCAGGCACAGATGGAACAATTATCTGAAGTATCACCCTCATGAAAAGTTTTTGCTCTTCAACAACTTCACTTTCCACTTTGTGAAAGCCAACATAGGCATCAGGCATTATTTATTATGTATGAAGCACTTTATATATCTTCAGAGTGCTTTACAATTACTGAATAGTAATGGACACAATTTCCTTGTGGCACAGATCAGGGCAGTGCTTTATTATCTTAAATGTTATTGACAAATTGAGAATGTAAAGTCACTTATGTAAGGTCAAAGAAGTGGTTGCAGAAAAAAGACTGGTAATAATTCTAGTCCAAGATTCTATAGTCTGGTTAACCTCTTCTCCAAATCAGAGACATGTTACCTCCAGTAATGAACGAAGAGCTCCTGTATTCAAGTTATATGTTTCGAACTATGGGATTGGCTTATTTTAGATTCTTCATAACACCAAAAAATCCTCACTAGCATCTTTTCTAGAGATAGCATGGTTAATTTTTTAAATATGATCAAATAGCTTTCCTATATTTGTTTTTACCTCTTCTTCCTATAGACTTCATTTTCCCTTATCCCATCCAAAATACAGCTAAAGTAAGTGTACATAAACTTTCATATACCTATCAAAGACGCATCTAAATTGATTGAGGATAAAAGATGGAAAGACGTAGGGAATACTGGTACTGTTGCAAACCAAGTGTTAATTGGAGTGCTAAGTACTGTGTGATAACAAACCTGAAAGAACTTGTGATAATATAAGAAAGCTAAACCCAAATTAAATATCCTTCCCTCTTGCCTTTGGACTATTTTAATCACAGCATTTTATTTCCCCTGGGATGACACTGACAAGAGGAAAAAATAACTGTCTTATTCAATTTAGAAGATAATTTTTGAAATCACTTAGGAAATCTATGCTCATTTTCACAAGTCATTTAATGAAGTTTCAGACACTTATCAATTGTGTGATACTGGAAAAATCTCTTGCTTTTTCTGAGCCTCAGCTTCCTCATCCATAAAAGGGGCATAACATCAACATTTGTACTATTGAACTCACAAAGTTACTGTGAGAATCACCCCAAAAATTATATGAAGTCCACTGAAAACCAGAAATAATAGATAGATTAGCCCCCTAATTAAAGCATTCTTCCTAGATGTCGCTATATATGGTAGAGCTTTAGAGAGGAAATATAAGCAACTGTTCAAAATATTTTGTTTTTGGAAAAATATTTTCAAATTTTTCCATATCTTCAGAAAGTATTTCCCTATGAATATTACAGATACCCTGCATATTTGAATGTATGATTTTTAAAGATTATAAAAAGTACACACTTTTTGACAAAGAAATAACTTTGATTTCATCAGCCTAAGTAACTTGGGGTGAAGGGTTTCCTGTGGCAATATAGATCAGCAGTAACCTCAGGACACTGAAAGTTACGTGTGTCAAAAGTGGAAATGGAACTCAGGTCTTCCCAACTGACCAACCAAGTCTCTACTCAGTATTTCATACTGTCTCTCAGATTACTCCTTGATTGGTGGGTTGGTGGGAAATGCTGGGAATACAAAGGTCAATGTGGGAAACAAGAGGCACCATTGTCACAGAATAGAGAAATAAGGATTAGCAAACAGAAGTGGAGAAAGAAATCATAAAAATGGTCAGGAAGAGGCCAAGGCAAACTAATGGATGTTTCAGAGTAATAATTAGGAGGCACTGCATGATCCAAACTCTTCAGAGAAATATTCAGTTGTCTCCAGGATATACAGTTTTTACCAAGATACAATATTGAACTAATGGATTTTATAAAGATCTTTCAAGAGTAGTGGAAAGGAAACAGTTATAATATTTGCATGGTTGATTCAGTTGTTTTTTTTTTCTTTCCATCTAAATTGGATAGATGAAAGACACTACTCTCTGGTTATTGTGATTGTCAGTTTTTACTATTGCTTTTCTTTTTTCCATTTCTTCAGTCTTTGAGATATAATAAAGCAAGATAGCTGATTAGCAAATAAGGAAATCTTAAATCAATATATATGTATATATATGCATATATACACATATATGTGTATATTCATGCATGCATGCATGTATTATGTATTTTAAATACAGATATCAAGAAATTAGCAAATACTTGCCATAGTCATAAAACATTCATGATATCAGGAACCTGAAGGGTGATTTAGCCCAATATCCCACTCAACATAGAAATTCCCTCTACAACATACCTGACATATTAAATAGTCCTTCAGTCTCTGTCTGAACACTTCCAATGTCAGAGAACCATTATTTCTCAATGCATTAAAACAAGTGAAAATTAGGAAAAACATTAATCTAAATCTGTCTCCACCCCCATAACTTCTATCTTATTTTTGTCCCCCTGGAAATGTCTATTCTGCTGTCCACATAAGAGTTCTTAGAATATTCGAAGATAATGACTATGTACTAACTCCATCTTTTTCTCCCTTAAATTAAATAGCTCTTCTTCTCTTGACTGTTCCTCTTATTACCATGTTATAGATTACTTAAATTAGTGTTATTTCAGTCCATAATGAAATTTGGAAAGAGGAAAGGTGTAAATCAATCTCTCTTGGCTAGAGCATTATGCATGTTCAACAGCAAATTCTTACATATATGAATAATCATGTGGTAAATCAGTGTCCCCAGTAGGAAATTTTTTTTTAAATGAGTCACATATAAAAAAAAAAGATCTAGCCAAATGTGATTTGTAGATATTTCAGTTGCCAAATTTCAAATCAAATCATGGATATTTCTTAGCTGTGTGACCCTGGGCAAGTCATTTGGCCTTTATGAACCTCATTTTCCTCATCTGTAAAATGGAGATAATTTTAGTACCTAACTTCCAGGTAACCACAGTACCTAACCATAGTTGTTGTGAAGATAAATTAAGAAAATATTTGTACAGTGCTTTGCAAACCTCAAAGAACTATGTAAATTACTTTAGTTGCTGTTGTTTTTGCAATATTATTGTTATTTTTGTTTTGTTATATTATTATTATTGTTATTATTATTATTATTATTATTACCTGCCTAGACATCAGGAGGGTTAGATACATCGGTCCACACAAGCAAATCTTCAAGTCTACATCTTGAAGTGGGTCTCCATTAACCACTTGGCCTATAGCCTGCAACGTCGGATCAGACTAGGCGAGTAGAGGAAGGGCATGCCACAATCTAAATGGCTTTACTCCTTCCCCATATACAAGGAAATTCCCTCTCTATGTATATATCAGTAATATGTTACCAATTTCCCTCAATTCTCAGGGTATCTAGTGAAGTAGTAATAGGAAAGTGAGATAACATCTATTATTTCCACTTTCCAGATCTATATTTGTAATCTTTAAGCATTGAACTTGGTTGAGGGGGCAAAAAAGGGGGAAAAGGAAGCTCCTATCATAATAATTGTGAAATAGAGATTATAGGCTTTATTAATCACCCTTTATGAATGAAGAAACATTTTTAAGGAGGGGAAATTTGCTTATGAGTAAGAGTCACAAAGTTAATGACTTCAGAGCTAGGATTTGAACCCACTTCCCTGATACAAATGAGATCTCTCTTAAGGGAATTTCCACAGCAGAATTTCGCCACACTGATGAATCACAACCCTAGAGAAAGAGAGACAGACAAACAGAGACAAAAAGATACGCATAAACATATTACACATACTACAGTTTCAGTATTGACAGAAAAATACACCACAGGTTGATTGTCTCAATACAAATCAATCAGACAACTACTATTTAGAGGTAGCATTTCTCCACATACATTTTTTGACTAATACATATAGTACTTAAATGTGAAAACAACCCCTAATGGTTTAGTACTGTTTGTACAAAGGCTAAATGAGAAAAAAAATGGTATTTCCCCTTAAGAAAATATTTCTTCAAGCATCATTGGTGCATTCAATATATTTGTATACTTATGCTTGGGAATTTATATATGGACTGCTAAAAATGTCTTGAGGGGGTTTTGTTGGGGGGGGTATAGAATCTCTGTATATTTCTGTTTTAAAATTCCAAACAATTAGAGACTGTTAAATGTAAAGCTCCTTTCTTAACTGACTTAGTTCTTTGTATTGATATATATATATATGCATATATATATATATATATATATTTGTTTGTTTGTTTTACAGTCACAATCTATTTCATGACACAACAAATATTGCTTTAGGAACCAGTGTGTTAAGTCTCAAAGGGAATATTGCCACCTATTGGTCTAAATCCTCTTTGGCACTAGCCACTTGTCCCTGCTGCCCCACCCACCACCACCACCCATCTTTGGGTTTAGTGCCAAGAGTCTGTTTATTTGGTGAAACCATGCTAAATTCCTCATCAAAAAGTGTATTGGCAAATTATCCGAATGGGATTCAGAAGTACATAACACAGATAGATACCTAATACATGGAAAACTTTTCAAATAATGTTTTTGAATGATTTGGTGGAGAATTCAGAAGTTGAGTTTGTAGAAACAAACAAAATACTCAAATATGTCAAGACCAATACAAAACTTAGTTAAAATAAATGATAAATTTTGGCATTTCACTAATAGGTAGTATATATTTTTATAGCAAAGCTTCAATGATGGGTGAAAGGGATAATCAATGGCATAAATTGGCATGGATTGGTCAGCATTTTGGGTATGATTGATTTTGCCCAATGCAAAATTATCTGTATTGACATAGCTAAGTACTTGGTAGGATTTAGGAATCTGTTAAGATAAAACTAAAAAAAAACAAAAACTTACCATAACCCTGACATAATTAATTTTATTTTCAAAAGTTTTTTTTGTTCGTACATAGTATAGACTTATGAGTTCAATATTAATATTTAGAGTTCTTATTATTGTTTCTGTTTCCCAGAGACAATTCAGGTTTATCTTAAATTTAATAGGAAAACCAAGGCTACCTTAAACAACACGTTGTGCTATTTTAGAGGCAAGCAGATGTTTCAAATTTCTTTCAAAAAATTCATATCATCAACTTATAGGAGTCATAGATCATATTTCTATGGAACTTTAAGGCTGATTAAATGCTTTATTCACATTATTTGATGTAAGTTAGATGCCTCTAGATAGCTATGTGACAGATTAGAATGTAAGCTCCTTGGGAGGAAAAATATATCTTTCTATTTTTATTCTCAGCGCCTCACACAGTACATGAACATAATAGAAATATAATAGATTGTTGTTCAATTCCTTGTTTGATTAGAAGAAAACCTGAGAGTTGAACCATTGGGTCACATAGTTTGGTGGTCAGTGAGTGAGCTTAGGTGTAATAATTTTATTGTCTGCATTCAAACTTATGAATTCATTTCTTAGATTATGTAGCATTTTCACACTTTCTCAGTGTTGCTTTCTGGGGGGCAGAGCAAGGGTTTTAACCAGTCCTTCTCTTTGTCTCTCTGTCTCTGTGTGTCTCTGTCTTTCTCTGTCTCTCCCTCTGTCTCTCTTTCACAAACACACTCACAGAGAGAATTCAATTTCTACTATACAACATTACAAACCAAATCACAAGAGGATGTCAGCAATATGAATGAATGAAAAGGCATTTATTAAATGCTTATTTCTGTTATGCTGATTACTAAATGGCTGTTATGCATTAAATGCTTACTATGTACTTATTTTTCTTATTCTTAGAGTTACAGATACAAGCAAAGCTGCCTTTGATCAGGGCCATACATGGCTGGAACTGGTAGGGAAGTCACAGTAGGCCAGGTTCTGATCAAGATAAGAAGTCAGTTCACTTGACAGAGCTCAAGTTCTCAAAGGCAAAACTCTTAGTTGAGATAAGAGGTTGACAGGGACAGATTGACTATAGCAATATTGATATCTGTCCTGGAAATGCACAAATACTAAATTTATTTTCTTTGAAAAAAAAAAGATTTACTGTCTTCTAAACTATTTTCTCAGTGTTCAAAAAGTTTACATTTTTCTGTACTATCACTACTTTTGCTTCTTAGAGAAATCTGTACATACTAAAGGAAAGAATAGGAAATTAAACTCTTCAGTTTCTTTCTAGAACATTTATTATAGGTATGTCCATCCTTATGTATTATCTTCCTAATCCAATGAAGATAGTTGTAACTAGAATAAAAGAAACAGTATTTTATCTCAGGGTATTTTTATGTGGTAGGATGAGGGAGTGAGGGCCAATATCCTTGTGGTAAACATTATCCCTGAACCTCAACTTGCTGAACCTCTTCTGCTGCCTGGTTTCAAAATGAACCACAAGAAACTTGCCTAAGGAACTGTCAATATGATGCTTTTCTCCTGAATCTGACTTTACCCCCAGTCTGTATTGGTGACAGCCAGATGGCCCCCTCTTCTGGCATAATTGTGTGTATGGTTATATTCTCCTTTTTGCTGGATCACACACCCAATTCTTTTTGCCCCAGATTAAAAAAAAAAAACCTAAAACAAAGAAACAGTAAATCTTTTTACCTCCTGAGCAGAATTTTTAGATTTGACAGTACCAAGGCCCTGACCAGAGGAAAATCCTGACATTACCCAGATTCTAGCACAATATGATTTTAAGACACCAAGGAAGATTTAGAAAAGACCCTCTTCTTGAAGGTACAGTGGAAAAAAAGTACTGAATTTGGAGTCAAAGGACCTGGATTAAATTCCCAACCCTATTCACCATTTATGACCTTTGTGACCTTAGACAAGTCACATACCCTCTCTGCCTTCCATGTCCTAATCTGTTCAAAGAAGAGGGGATTTGACATCTGAGAACGCTTTTAGTTCAACGTCCATGAAATATTCACCATTAGTCTCTGCCTTAGACTCCAATCTGCCTGACTTTGCACAAGGTTTAGATATCCTAAATGTTTTTCCTGCTGACCAGACCAAAATGGGGCCAGCAGAATCATCATTGACCAGCCCTACTTTAGGGGTATGATATTATAGCAATGGTGGAGCAAGGAGACATAGAGAGAAGATCTTAATTTTTTTTAAATCACAACCTTAAATAATAGCAGATTGTCCAAAGGCCAACACATGTAGTGCAAACTGGAGAGAAATATTCACTGGCACCTCTAAAAGGGAGGGACCAGAAAACACAGAGAAAGTTGGTTTGATTAAGGAGAGCTATCATATATTGAGGCAAGGGAGGTCATGCCTAACTAACCTGACGTAGTGTTTGAGGCTTTTACTGTAATGATTGAGAACAGAAATTCAATGGGTGCAGTTTACTTACAAGCACTTGACACAGTACCAAACAGAAGATTAATGACCAAAGGAAAGAAATGTAGAGGTGAGAGAGACAAACCCTTAGGTAGAAAACTTCCTTATCCTCATGAGACTGGGCAAGTTAAATTAAAGGTTTTAGCTTTTTATCTTAAAAATGTTATAAATGTAACTGGTAGATTGTTACTACTTATCATATTATAGAAAAGTAAGTAGAATTTATATTATTGAATTTTATATATCTGCAAAGAAAACTCACTAGATGATAATCATTTTATATATTCACTATACCATAGTCTTTTTCCAAAATATGACATTGGCATATTTTTCTTCCTTTTTGTACCCAAATAAAATGTATCTGAAAACAATTGCATTATTCAAGTCAACTTCAGATCTCTAATTTGGCTTAGGTGTTTTGCCAAATTCAATTACAAATAAAAGGATGTGATTTTGAAACTCCAACCGTCTTCTTCCTCCTTAACATCTTTGCACAGGAGAAATATATCATTTTCAATTGCTTTTGAAAGCTTAAAATATTTTGTCTTCATCTTTATACAACAATACAACATATTTTAGGAAAAACAACCATAGCTGAAATTTATGAAGCACTTTCAGGTTTTACAAAGTGCTTTGTATGTATTTGCTCATATACCCAGAATATTCATCCCTATATTCCTTAGAGTATTTTACACTCTTTGGATCTGGTCTTCCAATGGCACTACTGCTCTAGACTTTTAATTATGTAATTATTTCCTGCTACAATGAGCGATTTCATTATTGATCGGCTAATTAAATGTCAGTGAAACATACCTACTATCTTACCTTTAAGGTTAAGAAATAAGACATTTGGGGTGGCTAGGTGGCACTGTGAGTGAGTGCTGGCCCTGGAGTCAGAAGGACCTGAGTTCAGATCTGACCTCAGTCACTTAACACACACAAACAAAACCTAGCATCAGTGTGACCTTGGGCAAGTTACTTAACCCCAATTGCCCTCCAAAGAAAAAAGAAAGAAAGAAATAAAACATTTGAGAAATGTGCTCAGTGAAACAGATGAAAAAAAATCATTGAATTGTGATGCCTTTTCCTGCTGTTATGGTTGTTGTTGCTGTTGTCACCACTGTCATTGTCATCATCACTGGGATCAAAGATGTGGTGCAGTAGATAGAGTACTGGTCCTGGAGTCAGGAAAATTCATTTTCCTGAGTGAAAACCGTATCTCAGACACTTATTAACTATTTGACCCTGGGCAAGTCACTGAAACTTGGTGGCCTCAGTTTCCTCATCTGTAAAATAAGTTGGAGTAAGAAATAGCAAAGCACTGCACTATCTTTGGCAAGAAAATCCCAAATGCGGTCACAAAGAGTTGGACACAACTGATCATCTTTTTTGCCTACTGTCTTTCAATACCATGGAAAAAAGAAGATGCACTATGATTTGGACAAAAGGACTGGATATAATGCCAAAGTATAGATAGCATTTACATGTTAAAATCTGTCTAAAAGCTCCCCTGATCCAAAGATGATTTTCAGACTCAGGGAGGGGGAGGAGAGGATTTCTGAAGTCAGCATATTTAACATAAGAAGTGATTGTTGCATCATGTAAGACATTCTGAAGTTTTGGGTTTGGTTTTTTTTTTTTTTGACAAGTTTGGGAGAGGGGGAGAAAGGCAAATTGGATTGTTAAAGTAAAAAAAAAAGAAGAAATCAATATATTAGAGGGCTGAATATATGGATCAGCACAGATTTTTTTCTCTTACTGTCATGTGATATTTTACAGATAAATGAGAAATAATAGCCCTCACTGAAATTTTTACAATATTGTTTTCTAGCCATAACACAACTCCTGCTTTGATTAACTCCTATGACATTTTTCAAGGCCAAACTCCTATGTCCAACCAAATCCATTCTAACTTTAACTCAGTAAGTTTAACAAACAGAGTGGTGGTCTTTGGTCAATTTTTTTTTTCCATTTGACTGAGTACCCAAACAAAATTATGAAGTGAAAAAATAAAATAGTAAAATATAAATACAGTATCACATATCTTGTACTAGATTCCTGGTGTTTCATTCAAAGTGACTGGAGATTGTTATATCTGCATAAAGGGGAAAAAAAACTGGTACATTTCAATAAGCTTCACTAATAAATGTATATGTTGAGTATGTCTTGAGGATGACAATGTGAATAATTTCCACGTACATATTCCATATATTAATGATTTATTTCTAATGAAGGTATGCCTCTAAGTTTAATTGTGTAGACTTCATTCATATATAAAGAAAAGACCCAGACTTGGGATTTCATCCGTGTAGAGAACTTCCATATGAGAAGATTCCCTCCACCATGCAGGTAGGCACATTTTATGCAACTAAAGCGTTTTAAAGAGTTGCCTTGAGCACTGAGAAGTCAAATAATGTGGCCAGTGTCACACAGCCAGTAAATATGTGTATGTGTGTGAATATATACGTGTTTATATTTTATGTATTCAGAGATATGTGTAGGGGTATCTATATGTTTATATGTATATTCTTGAATACAGAGATATGTGTATCTTTTTATCTCAAAGTCCAGGGACAGGTTTTCTCTGAATGTAGGATAGGATGAGGCCTTGCCTTTTAGTGATTGGACAAGCCAACATTTCTCTGATGTTCATTTTCCTAATCTGAAAACTCGATGAGTTGGACTAGATGACCTCTGAAATCCCTTCAAACTAAAGATCTATAAACAGATGAGACTCCCTGTGCTTTGTGGACAATTCAAAAGTGCATGGATACCAGGGAAAGGGAAGGTATCAAAAGACAGTTGTTCAGTGCTAGACAGATAAAGTCAACAATTAGCAAGATTATTTGGGGTGAAACTTTTCATTAGGAGACCATTTGGAAACTTTTTATTTGGAGGCCAAGATACCCTTCCATTTGCTCCCTATGTGATCTAGTGCAAAGCACTTTCCTTCTTTTTGTCTCAGTTTCCTTAAGTATAAAATGAATGATTTGAACCAGTTGACCTTGAAGGTTCTTTGAACCATCTGACCTTGAAGGTTCTTTCCAGCTACAAATCTATGATCTATGATTCCAGGGAACTATAGTATTCCTTGCCAGAAAAAAAAAAAACAGTAGAGGGGAGGGAAGATATTGAACTGCTTAGACCCAAAGATCTTTTATTAAATATTAGAAAGTTTAAGTACTATCCCATTTGGGAGAGAGTATTGTTTTTTAATACTCACTTCTTGCCACCTTATCCTTGTCTATTATTCTATATTTGGATATGATCTTTCTCCTTGGGACTAAGTTCCAGAAACCATCCCAATGTGATTGGGAATGAATAGTAGCTCTGAGAAGAAGGAACAAAACAAAATTGGTATTTACATAGGGAAATAAGATGTGGTAGAGAGAACCAGAGAAGAAAGAAAATTAGGAATCAAATCTCATACATTTCTGAACCCAGGCTTTAAGACCAGGAATTTTCTGCAGGATGTTTTCATTTGAAATGGGGGCAATAATATTAATTGTACATGTGCAGGGAGGTGCTAGCATCAGCTCAAACTGGCTAGAGAGAGCCTATTGTTAAATTTTCATTATGAGCATTTGCAAGTCAGAAATTGACAATCTGCTCAAATAAGGGTTTGCTTTATTGTCTTGTTGATTGTCTAGAATTAAGTTATAGAGAAATGTTAATAATGCAGATTAACTTAAAAGGGTGTCATACATCTTGTATTATTTTCAAGGGAACTGGTAGTTAAATATTTACCAGCATACTTTTTTTGGTTATACTTGAAGTGTTTTAAACCTTAATATATGACATTTAAATTGATAGAAATACTTCCCTTTATATATTGCTTTAAGGTTTGTATTTTATATGCATTATCTCATTTGCTCCTCATGAATCCAATGAGATAAATGCTATTATTATTTCCCTTTTTACATATGGAAAAATTAAGACTAACAGATCAAATGAATTCCTAGGGCCATATCACTATTAAAAATCTAATGCAGAATTTGAGCACTTGTCTTAATATCTCTAAGTCCAGTATTCTAGTCATTATGCTATGTTATCTCACTTACACATATTCACACATTTCTCTTTTGAAACAGTAATTGTATATAATTATTTTCTAGATCTACTCATGGTATATGCTTTTCAGGTCTCAATGATATCTAATTTTAGTACCATAGCCTATATTTGGAATAATACAGTCTTGTTTTTGCATCATTTTCAATTGTCTCTGACTTCTCATGACCCTGTCTGGAATTTTCTTGGCAGAAATATTGGAATGGTTTGCCATTTCCGTCTTCAACTCATTTTACAGATGAGGAAACAGGCAAATAGGGTTAAGTGATTTGCTGTAATGCCAAGCAAAAGCAACTTCCAGGTTCAGAATTAAGAGCATAGCAAACTCGATTTATTCTGTGACAGATTAAGGCAAAACATTCACAGAAAATCAAAATACAGCATTCACCATGTGTAATAATAATTTAGTAAGTCCTCAATTCAATTGAAAAGTACTAAGGTCCAAGTACTCCACTCCTGGGCAATACATTCATTTAGTCAATAACAAAGTTTTCTCTCTATTCAACTGGAGATTAGTTTTCAATTATAAACAAAGTACATTCATTTGGTCAGTCACAAGGGACAAAAACTAAAGTACTCCTCCCAGGATCACAACTGAATTACAATTATCATCAGTTACCACCAAGCACCCTCTCAAAGGGGCAGTGGAGAGCACAAAGGCCATCCACCCCTAGGTCACACTGAGGTTACAATATCATCACAACATCCAATACCCAAGGAGAGATCTTTTCTTCATCTTGAGCAGAGGCAATTCTCTCTCTGCGTCTATGATGCTGCTCCCAAAAGTTCTTCTGGCCTCTCTCTCCTTTGGCCTCTTTATTCATGGCACCAGCTCCTCCTAGTTCAGCCCCCTCTCTTCACCTCAACAAGTCTATCTCACAAGTGGGATTCACAAGCTCTGGGTTTTAACACAACCCAAAAAACCAAGCCAATACAAGGGGATCTTTAAATTCCTTTACTGTTGTACTTGCCCAGGATCACATAGCTAAGTGTCTGGGGCAAGATTTGAACTTGGGAAGAAGAGTCTTACTGATTCTAGGCCTGGCATTCTATTCACTGTGCTACCTAGCTGTCCTTATGTATGCAATACAGTATTAGTCTCATATTACATATGGATACACTGAGCCTCAGAAAAGTTAACCGATTTGCTGCAGATTACAGTTTTCCTATGAAAGGTTAGCACAAGAAGATTTTTTTTCTTTGATTATACTAGTAGGAAGAAAGAATGTGCTATTTGGTTTAACTAAAATTTATGGTTCTAGCTAAAGTAACCATTCTACTGGGCATATCAAAGGTATAACAAGTAATTTCTGCACCTAGAATGATGGGTCTAAAGTAGATTCACTTTAGGTACATATGATGTGGGAGGAAGTATCATGGGATGAAAAGGCTGAGCAGAGAATATAGCAGGTAGAAGAGAAATTGTTCCAGTATGGTACTTTCCACCTTCTAAATTTTCTGCTCTGGAACAAAGCCCAGATCAGTCTAACATAATTATTATTTTAGTGCTTAGAATAATAATAACCTAAAATTGCACGCACACACACACACACACACACACACACACACACACACATATGGTTGAACTTTTTTAATGTATCTTAGTTGTGCTTTTGACATTTTCATATATGTATGCATGTAGGATTGTGAAAAAAATGATTGCTGATATACACACATCTGTGTGTCAGTAATCAGTAATCATTTATTTAGTGTCTTTATATAGGCACTTTGTATAGGCAAACATGAATTGGGCTTTGCCTTCAAGGACCTTATAATATATCAAGGAATACAACATGAAAAAATGCTATGTAAGTATAGAATATATCTATTTTTTCCATATAACCTTTCTGCCTATGGATACTCTGAACCAACTTTATCATTTTACACTATTTTTCTTGCTACTATCTAAATACATGGACACTGATCTGTTATCATTAAATAGAATACCTCCAAATTTATCAGATTGTTTGGGCCTTTGTTTGAAAGAGAGATTTGATCTTAGATAATTCTTGGAAAGTAGATATTATTTCCAAAATTCCAAATTGCCTTCAGTATAGGAATTTTTGTTGCATCCCTATTATATCATATTACTCAAAGTTTGTTTAGCCAAGAGCTCAGTTGGAGATTTTATACTGAAAAAACAGGAATTTCATCATGCTAAACACTATGATACTTTCTTTGGTGCATAATTGATGAGGCTTAACCAATATTTCTATGAAGACATGGACTTTTTATCTTACCAAAATAAGCCTAATACTGTAATTATAGAAGTTAATACCTGAGAAAGTTGAGAAGTTATTTTTTGAAATGAAAGTATTAGATTTAAAGCAGAAAGAAGAGAGAGCTGGCAATTGGGTGATATCCAAGTGGCACATTGCAAATGAGGACTGAGATTAATGCAGCAAGGCCTAATGTTCTGAAAATCACTGGTCCCCAATTTTACCTCATTACAATAAACCTACAGTCAGAGTAATTAAATCAAACAACCCCAATGTTAAAGCTAAAATCAGTGGGGTGCAAAATGGATTAGAGTTAAAATTTGAGGGTCTAAAAGTACAGAATTTCATTTTGCTGGAAGAATTTTAATGGAAGGAAATGAAAGAGAAGAACTAGATGTGTGTGTGTGTATGTGTGTGTGTGTGTGTGTGTTTGCATCTATATGTGTTTCTTAACTTTGACCATGGAGTTCCCCCAAATAATGAGGTAGATAGCTTCTTCATGACCTGAGAATTTTTAGTTGTCAAAGGTACAGAAGAAATAACACTAGCTTTGGAATCAGAAGTGTTGGCTTCAAATCCTGATTCTCATGCTCCTGTATAGCTGTGTGACAGTATAGTTAATTAATCTTTCTGTACACTATCTTTTCTTTTCTTTTCTTTTTTTGTTTTGTTCCCATTATTGTTGCTAAATCAGTACTTCTCTCTCTTGTAACTATGTATGTATGTAATGGTCAGACAGTCGGATCTGTCTGTTGATCTGTGATGTACGTATTATTTGGTCAGATGGTTAGAGGCCCTATCTATTGGTCTTTATGCTATTGTTTCTGCTTGTAATTTCTGTTTGTATTTTCTCTGAAGTTCAGAGTGCTGACTTTTTCACCTGAAATAAGTAAATAATATATTTTTAATTAAAGTGAGATTGTTGACCCCTTTTTGAGTTGCTTTCCTTTGGAAAAGCAGATCAAAGAATCTGTGCTTGCAGCCCTCCTGTGTGCTGGTGTTATTGGTCTTACACCCCCACAGCAGCTGAAAGTAGCATTCCTATTGCTGCAGGGTAGAAGGGGATATGGGGCAGGAAGAAACAATCTTCCAAAATCAACCTCAAATAAGATTTGCCAAAATTGCCAAGATTTTTGTTGATAATAATACAATAGAAATTCATAAATCTTAAATAACATAGGACATCACATTATCTCCAGAACATATATGGCTCACTGCCCGTATATGCTATTAGTCACTTAGCTGAATTCTAAGTGGGATCTATATTTAGGGACTGAATTCTGAATCCTTCAATATCTAACAATTTTGATGGAATTGGGGGGAGGGTATTGCTTTGATCTTCTGTTAAACCCTGAATCACTTTTTGATTATACACTAATTGTCAGTTTCCTCATTCAAAAAAATGTTTTTTAAAAATCATTTGATCAGAATGTATTTAAGTGAATTTTTAGTATAATTTCAATGCCCTCTTACTTAAAAGGTTCCTATCTTAAAGATAATTATACTCAGTTCATACCCTTTATATAGGGGTAGTTTCATAAGATATATATATATATATACATATATATCAGGTTATACCATCTATATAAGTGTAGTTTCATTGAATAAAATATCTGGAGGTAGAAGATATATGATGTATTATGGAATCCAGGGGGTTTTGTGTTGTTGGTTGATTGGTTGGTTTTGCTTTGTTTTTGCATATTGTGTACTCCTTGAACAGTTTGGTGAAGCCTGTGATCCCATTCTCAGAATAATGCATGCACACAATGACACACACATGCATATAATTACAGAGAAAACCTATTATCTAAATGTGTTTTTTTCCTTCAAAACATCACAACCCCCCGGTAAAGAACCCCTATTCTTTTTCTTTTCTTTTTTTCACTTAATATTTTTTCAATTACTTGCAAAAATATTTCCAACATTCATTTTCGTAAAATTTTGAGTTCCAAATTTTTCTTCCTCCCTTCCTTCCCTCCATCTCCCCTCCACATGACACCCTCCTCCTTGCTTGCAAGCAATCTGATACAAGCTATACACGCAGAATCATGTTAAACATAGTTCCACATTACTTATGTTGTGAAAGGAGAATCAGAGCAAAAGGAAAAAAAAACACAAGAAAAAAAAAAAGAAAATAGCATGCTTTGGTCTGCATTCAAAATCCATACTTCTTTCTCTAGATTCTGATAACATTTTCCATCTTGAGTCTTTGGAAATTGTCTTAATCAGTGTATTACTTAGAAGAGTTAAGTCTATCATAGTTAATCATGACACAATGTTGCAATTCCTTTGTAAAATATTCTCCTAGGTCTTCTTAATTCACTCAGCATCAGTTCATGTTTCCACATTTTTCTGAAATCTGCCTGCCCATCATTTCTTATAGCACAATAATATTCCATTATATTCATATACCACAATCTGTTCAGCCATTCCCCAATCCCCTCAATTTCCAATTATTTGCTAGAACAAAGAAAACTACTATAAATATTTTGCAAATGTTGGTCCTTTATCCTTTTTTATGATCTCTTTAGGATACCAACCTGGATCAAAGGGTATGCATAATTTTATAACCCTTTGGGCATAGTTCAAAATTGCTCTCCAGAATGGTTGATTCACAACTCCACCAACAATGCATTAGTTTTCCAATTTTCCCACATCTCCAACACTTGTCATTTTCCTTTTCTATCATATTAGCCAATTTGATAGGTAAGAGGTAGTACCTTAGAGTTCTTTTAATTTACATTTCTCTAATCAACAGTGATTTAGAGCATTTTTTTCATATGACTATAGATAGCTTAAATTTCATCCTCTGAACACTGTTTGCTCATATCCTTTGGTCATTTATTAATTTGGGGATGACTTCAATTCTTAAAAATTTGACTTAACTCTCTATATATTTGAGAAATGGGGCCTTTACCAGAATCACTGCCTATAAAAAAATTGTTTGCCAGCTTTCTGCTTTCCTTCTAATCTTGGTTGCATTGGTTTTGTTAGTGCAAAAACTTAATTTGATGTAATCTAAATTATCCATTTTGCATTTCATAATGTTCTATCTTCTTTGGTCATATTCTTCCCTTCTTCATAGATCTGACAGATAAACTATTCTTTGCCCTCCTAATTTACTCATGGTATCACCCTTTATGTCTAAATCATATACCCATTTCAACCTTATCTTAGTATGTAGGGGTGGGGATCCTGCAGCCTCGAAGCCACACATGGTACTCTAGATCCCTAAATAGAGCCCTTTCACTGAATCCAAACTTCAAAGAACAATTCCCCTTTAAAGGGCCTCTTGTGGCTTCAAGGCCACAGGTCCCCCACCCCTGGATAGGATGTGAGATGTTGGTCTGTGGCTAGCTTCTGCCACACTGTTTTCTAGTTTTCCAAATAGTTTTTGTCAAATAGTGAGTTTTTATGCTAGAAGCTGGAGTCTTTGGGTTTATCACACAGCAGATTACTGGAACCACTTATTACTGTGTCTTGTGTACCTAACCTATTCCACTTATCCACCACCCTATTTCTTAGTACTAAATAGTTTTAATGATTGTTGCTTTGTATTGCAGTTTGAATCTGGTATGGCTAGGCCACCTTCCTTTACAGGTTTTTTTTTTTCATTAATTCCCTTGATATTCTTGACATTTTGTTCTCCAGATGAATTTTGTTATTATTTTTTCTAAAAAATAGTTTTTGGTAGTTTTATTGTTATGGCATTGAATAAGTAAATTCATTTAGGTATAATTGTCATTTTTCATTATATTAGCTCATAAACAATTGATATTTTTCCAATAGCTTACATCTGACTTTATTTGTGTGAAAAGTCTTTTGTAATTGCATTTACATAGTTACTGGCTTTGTCTTGACAGGTAGACTGTCAAATATTTGATACCCTATTCTTTTTAACCCCATTAATTTGCAGATGAATAAAAAGAGACAAAGGTAGGTTATAGGCCTTAAACTCAGAATCTCTTACATACATTTAGTTTGATGGTGAAAAATCTTATGAATTTATTATTAGCCCCTACTTGGTTTAACTACCTGTTTGATTTACATCATTTTTTTAAATTAACTTACTTCTGAGGAAGTGTTTTTAAATCAAAAATAACTTCCAACCCTGTTCCAGGAAAAGCTTTTAGAAAGCGCAGCTTTATATAAGTCAATTCCCTGCTATTAGAAGTGAGTTATCTTCTACCCACCATGCCAGCAATGGGGATAAGATGGAGAAGTTAGAGAGCTTCAGGGGTGGACTGTGTAATCATAGATTTATTTATCTATATTCTACTTTAAATGTCCTCATAATTAGTGTTATAAATGTCAAATAAGAAAAAAGCAGAGTTATGGAGTGGATTAAATGTTGGACTTGGAATAAGAAAATGCATGTTCTAATCCTCCATTAAAATAGCTCATTGGTGTAGAGAAACATTTAATCTGTTATGTCCTCAGTTTCTACATTTATTAAATGGGAGTAATACTTTTGCCTCATGGGGAAGTTGTAAAGAAAATACTTTGTTCAAATTTAAGTACCATACAGATAGGAATTAAAGATATATAAATGAATGGCAAATATTTATTAAGTATTTACTATGTGCCAGGATATGTGCTAGGTTTGGGGGATAAAAAAAATGAAAAATTCCTACCTTCAAGGAGTTTACATCATAGTGGAGGTAAGCTGGTTATATAGGTAAGTGGTGATCAGGGATGGGAATTTTTATCAATGGAGTCACAGGAATTGTTAAGCATAGCCATAGGGAAAAATCCATTGTCATTCCCATTCCAGAAGCAATGGTAACATTGAAGTGAGTGCTATTCCTAGAGCAAGCCATGGAAAGAGAGATTTAGGTAGTAACATTTCAGTACTTTGATAAATTACAGATTAAAGTTTGAATTTTTTCAAATCCCATCAGTTTCTTTCTGCATAATCACTAAACCTAAGGAGAGGCTGAATGGCTCCATTTCTATAATCTAAACTTTTTGTTTGTTTGTTTAGCGGCCATTACTTTTTTTTTTACATTAAGAACAAGGGTCTCTGTGTATGTGTATAAGTTTTTTTTAAAAAACCTGATTATTTCACTTCTGCTTTAAATATAGTATAATTAGTGACTTAAAATATCATCTATTTATGTACTGAGTTGATAAATCTAATCAGGTCATTTGTTCTCTATAACTCCATGCTAATTTAGAATGAGAAAAGTGGATTTACATAGGTAACATGCTGAGTGGGCTAGCAGAAACAGCTGTAGTTAAGGAGCTGTCAGAATCTCAATTCTTTCTGAGAGTTTACAAGTGAGTGATTAGAATATTCCTGGTCTTGGGGTGGCTAGATGGCACAGTAAATAGAGTACCGGCCCAGGATTCAGGAGAACCTGGGTTCAAATGCGGCCTCAGACACTTAACATTACTAGCCATGTGACCATGGGCAAGTCACTTAACCACAATTGCCCTGCCCTCCCCGCCTCCAAAAAGAAAAAAAAATAATATTCCTGTTGTGAAATAGTGTAGGAAACCTTGAAATGTATTATATCCTTTCCTTGGCCTCACCCACCCTTTTTTTAACCCCTTTTTGTGTAGGTTTATTAGAGATTCACCCAGAAAGGTACCTTTAGCTTATCAGATTCATTCATCTTCACTTTAATTAAGTGGATAAATTTCTAGTTATGTTTTTGACATTTGTGGGGTGAAAACTGAAGTGGCAGTTGAGGCTTAGGATTCATGTGTTTTT
Source organism: Gymnobelideus leadbeateri (assembly GCA_011680675.1). Taxonomy (NCBI): domain Eukaryota; kingdom Metazoa; phylum Chordata; class Mammalia; order Diprotodontia; family Petauridae; genus Gymnobelideus; species Gymnobelideus leadbeateri. The sequence continues at coordinate 123,865 of WOXC01007167.1, read as the reverse complement.
ACTTAGCAATTTTTATCCTGTCTTTTTGATGATTGCTGTTCACAAAAGGCACAGAATAGCTTGAGTGGGAAAGCAAGGAGATAGCCTACCAGATAGTCTAGCAAACAGAGCTGATCTATATAAATAGACATACAAAAATGTACATTTATGTGTATATATGTATACATATACACACATATATACTCCTATATATGTGTATGAATTACATATGTATATATCATATGATTTCTAAGAGCATACAGAGCCCTTTGGAAAGCCACATATGTGTATATGTACAGAGATATATACATGCATATATGTGTGTATAAAATATATGCTATATATATGTGTGTGTATGTAGTTATATTCAAATAATAAAATGTTCTAGGGTATATAGTTCCATAATATCAACCCAGAAAAAGAAGCATTTTCCCTTCAACTTCGTGACTTGTACCATCTGTTGATATCACACAATTATGGAAAATGACATCTTACTAAGGAGATGAAAGCAGAAGGACTCCTTCAAGTCAATGACTAAGACACTTCTCCTAAAAGTCAATAGCTTCATCAACTTATTCTTTGACACTTACAGGGATAGTTAAGGCAAAGAAATGAGCCAGATATGTTTCTTTTCTGCTTTCCTTCCTGGCTTAGTATGCACTTCCCTGATTAAGAGACACATAGAAATCAAAGCAAATATTCTTGGGAGAAATAGAAAAGAAGTTAGGAAGAAATATATTTGCAGGAAATGGCACCTGCCCACACATAATTTGTAGTTTATTTATTGTAAAGTGGCAGTTGTACCTTTAGAGAAAGACCTCAGGTCTGGAAATCAGAAGAACTGGGCTCATTTTATATGTGACTTCAGGCAAGGCACTTCCTTTCTCTTGGACTCAGTTTCTGAATTAATAAATTAATAAATAGCTAAATTTAAAATGCATTTATTAAGTGCTTACTATATGTCAAGATCTGTGCTAAACTCAGGGGATACAAAGAGACAGTTCTTGCCCTCAAGGAGCTCACAGGTGGAAATGATACTCATAGGAGGGTTCAGTTTCAGGAAAGATAGAAAGACTCAGTGACCCTTGGGTTGTAGTAGTCAGGAATTTGGAGTTAAAATTTTTGTAGTGTTATTTACATTGAGAAATACTTAACTCTTTCTTATGGAGAGCAATTTGAGGGTGCCAAGAACTTTGAAGGTGAGAACTTTCATTTTGCAATCTTCAATAGCTATTTCTATTGAGGTAGATTGGAGACAGTATGTGTCACTACAATACTGGCTGAGGCCACTGTTGAGCTAGGTTTCTTTAGGAGTTATTCTAATAGATGATAATTGTCAGTTTGATGTTAAGCAAAAGTCATAGCCTAGGGATGCTGTCTCTTTCCAGGACAAATGAATACATGAGTTGTCTTTTCTGTGATCTAGAGGAAAGTGTTTGTCTTGGTGGTGACTGGTTTGTCAATTGTCTGCTTGGCAATGCCACTTCCTAGCTTTCCTTTCAGGAATACTGCTGTTGCACCAAGGCTGGTTGCCTTACATCCTTCTAGATATTGATTGTTGGGTTTTATTTTTAGTGAAGGGGATGGCAGGACTGCTCCTGATAGCATTTGCTTCTGATAGCTCTGGAGACAATCAACCTCTTCTCATCTGTAAAATGATAAAGTCATATTTAGTGATATCAATGACATTTACTACCACTATGATTTCAGGTTTACTTAAATGATTATCCTTAAAACAAATCAACAGCCTTTCTAGATATATTCCTTTATCTCTTATCCCCTTCTTGACTAATTCATTTAAAAAACTATCCATATTGGCCACCTGCTTCCTTTCCTATACTCTCCTCTAAACTGAATGCAACCTGGCTTCCTACCTCATTACTCAACTGTACCTGTTCCTTCCAAATTTAACAATGATCTTTTAACTGACAAATCAATTAGCCTCTTCCCGAAGATTTCTTAATGTCTCAGTAGTATATAACACCATTGATCACCTTCTTTTTCTGGATTCTGGTTCTCCCATTTGTCTGCTTCTCACTCTCCTTTGCAGTATTTTCCTCCAGGTCACACCTACTAACTATGGGGGACCCTAAAGTCTCAACCCCATTCCCTTTTGTCTTTCTTTGTACTATTTCTGAGTGATCACATCATGTTCCATGATTTCAATTATCATCTATACAGAGATGATTGCTGATTCTCTATGTCTATCATCAATCTCTCCTCTCAATCAGTTTTTCAAAATTAACTGCCTTTTGGATTTCTTAAACTGGATGTCCCAAAAAGCAATAGCTAAATAAAATGTGATATATCAACATAATGGAAATTGCTATGTTGACAGAAATGATAAATATGATTAGAGAGAGAAGCATGGATGACAAAGAAACTGATGTTAAGTGAAGTATGATTTTCAGATCTTATGTATTTTTCAAAATCAGGAAAACAATATGTACAATAACTGCACCAATATAAATGTAAAGAATGCATTGAAGACAATGTGACTGAAACTGAATGCTATGAAATCATAATGTTCAAGCCTGGCCTTAAAGAGATATGAGAAAATATCCCTTTCTTCTCCCTCTCTCTCATTATATGTATGCATGTGTGTGTATTATATATGTATATAAAAAATCTTTGCATATTTTCTATGTAGGGAATATAACCTGTAACGACAGACTTTAGTTTTTATATATTGGTTAGCTTTGCTGAACAGCATTCCCTCCCGATCCCACCCCCCTTTCTCACCTTGATTTTTTAAAAAAATGCTCTCTAGAAGGGGAGAGTTAGGGATATAAATGGGGAAATTTAGATTATGAAAAAAGGTATTGGTAAAATTTTATTTTGAAAAATGAAAGTGTCCACAATCTGAATTTAGTACAATAAACTACAGCTACCAAACAATATACCTCATTACTGATCAAATTATTCAGCAGGGAGTTGATGTGGTGAATAACTAGAAATATATCTTTTAAAGGCTAACTAATGTTATATTTAACTCCATATATAACTACCAGATTGACAGCCCCTCCTAAAATAGTAGAATTTTGCTTAAAAAATAATTTGTGACTACAGGTGTAAGCTCTCTAGCAATCATGCAGAAAGGCATTCTATAAATCTAAGCCCTTTTATCATTATTCTTTAATTTCTTTTCATTTCAAGCTAATTCCTCAGATTTAAGTGCTTGTTAACAAATACTAAATTTGTTTTGAGAACTAAGAATAGAGCCATGTTTTGCTATATGTTTACACAAACACACACACACACACACACACACACACACACACACACACACACACACACACTTCTTTCCATAGATTCAGCTGCATCTGAGCTCATTGTTTGGGCAAGCCTAAAGATCAGAGCAGAGGAATAGGATGCCTACACAGAATTAACAGGCTCTAGACCTTCTCTGCATTTCTCTGACTTATATTTAGAGAGCAAACTAAAGTATAATTTAAGGACTGCAACTCTTCTCCAAGAGAATCACAATACATGTTATCCTTTCTAGAGTGAATAGATGTGTGAGAATACAGAGGAAGGAGGTAAAAGGAGGGTTATGTCTTTCTTGAAATAATCTTTTTTGCATATCTCTTAAGGATATATTCAACTAAAAGTTTAGGCTTCCCAGTTTCCGATTTATAGGCTGGAAATTCAGGATTATCACAGTATTTTGATACATTAAGGCATCTAGAATTTCATTGCTATGGAAACTATCTTAGCTAATTCAGATCACAAGCTCTTTATGACTTTTATTTTCCTTTATTTAATAACAATTTCTGAATCACCCTTATGCTTAAAGTATTAGAAATGCCCTAGAGTATTAAAAATAACTTGATCCCCTTTAATGTCACTACCTTGTTTATCTCTAATTTATCCTATAAATAGCTATACAAATAGCTTTTGTATTGAGTCGTTTTGTTGCTATCTCCATGATTAGACTTCATGCTTCTTGAGATCACAAATTGTCTTGTTTTTCTTCATATCCCCATGGCTTACCACAGAGCCTGGCACATGGTGTGTGCCTAAAAAATAATTATTAAATGACTGATTTATCTTATCAAATTATATGAAAACAGCAATCTATAGATCTGTTTATTAGAATGTGAGCTCCCTGAGAGAAGGGGATGTTTCATTCTTTGTATTGGTATCTTTCACTCCTAACAGTTCCTGGGACATAGTAGATGCTTAGTAAATGCTTAGTGACTGATTTCTTTAAAATTGTCGTTTTCTGTTCAATCATGTTTTGAATAGTTCAGAGTGGGAAAATGGCTTATCCCCTTTCAGAAGGAATTTTGTGCCAGAGAATTGTAATGGATTATTAAAACATTGGAAACTTGCAGAACTTAGTAAAGAAACTAGTTCTCTAATCGCTAGGCACTCATTGACAGGAAGATGATTGTGAGAATTCAGTAAAAAATCATAGCCAATGAAACCCTCACCTGTTTGGAAAAAGACCAGCAAGTATTATTATATAGGTTAGGACAGGTGACTACCTGTGAACAATTGGAGAGCAATCATATTCTTTTTTGCCTTGAAGGTAAAGCCATAAGTAATGAATAAACCACCTGAATAGAAGTCATTTTCCCTGAGTAAAAATAAAAAGACAAACTAGTGAGAGGAACTATTGTAAGAGATAGCAGATCTAAGTAGGTAAACATTATCTCTGATAAACTTCAAGCACATAAATTTTGACATGAGGCCAATCTGCCGTTAAATGTATCTAGGGAACAGTATCAGTTCAGTTGCTGTTCAGTCACATCTGACTCTTGGTTACTTCAATTAGGGTTTTCTTGGCAAAGATACTAAAGTGGTTTGCCATTTCCTTCTCTAGCTCTGAGAAAACTATGGCAAACAGGATTAAGTGATTTGACCAGGGTCACACTGACAGTAAATATCTGAGGCCAGATTTGAACTCAGGAAAATTAGTTTTTCTGACTCCAGGACCAGCACTCTGTCCACTACACCACCAAACTGGCCCAAAGGAACAGTATATATATTTTTAAACACTCAGAGCATAAGTTAAACATAGTACTTAAAGTAATGGTAATAGTAGACTTCCAAAAAAGGACAGTCTGGTACCATGTTGTGATATGGAAGTTCCTGAATTTTTTTTTTTGCTTTTTGGAGGGCAATTGGGGTTAAGTAACTTGCCCAAGGTCACACAGCTAGGTTTCTGTTTGTGTGTGCATTAAATGTCTGAGGCTGGATCCGAACTCAGGTTCTTCTGACTCCAGGGCTGGCACTCTCCTCACTGGGCCACCTAGCCACCCCTGAATTCTCAGTATTTTAATGGCCAAATAAAATTTCTAAAAGGTTTTTCAAAGCTGGAAAGACTGACTGTAAGCCCAGTGAGTTGGATTTGAAGACCAATGTAGATAAACTGAAAGAGTTTATCACAAAAAGTTAGGTAACAAATGATTTTTGATTCCCCACCGTGACCATTCACAGAATCATCTAGCAAGATGTAGAGAGGTTTTAATATATTTTTGTTAAGAACCACAGATGAAACCTAGATTTAAGATACTAATGAACTTATACCAAAAGAGTTGTGCTTTTTTAAATCTTGCTCTATATTAAAGCATACTTCTAAAATGTATGATAAATGTTAAGAATACATAAAAGATTATGCTTTCAATTTTGGTAGTTTATTTTAGTTTAAAATATAACTGATTGAATTATGGGCTCCATAGGCAGTTTGTTGAGTCTGAAAATCAGGAGGAATTTTTTTTCCAGTTCATGAAAGCTCCTTGAATTGAAACCCTGGAGGAAAAAAAGTGAGGAAAATTTTTCTGGAATACTCATACCTAACCTTACAAGTACTATGGCTTCAATTAAGGAAATTGACATAATCTCAGAATTATCAATGAACATATAAACTCTGTTCCTATAAAATATGTGATCTTGTTATACAAATTGTTGATTAAAAAATGATGGAAGGCCAACATAATTTCATAGGTGTCAACCATTTTATAGATAAATATCCTTAATTCTATTGTTTAATTTCCTTCCTTCAACAAAGGAAACAAGGCCCTTGAGATCCTTGTCTCATGATAGCACTTTTGGAATCTGAAAACTCATGACTAACTATTGTATCAGCAAGCCAAAAAGTGAATTGCAGCTTTGACTAGATTAATATCTATATACTAGGCCAAGATGGCAGAGTAGAAACAGCGCATCCAAGCCACTGTCCCACCAGATCACCTCCAAACTATGTAAAAGGGGACTCTGAACACCTTCTGGAGCCCCAGCACCCACAGAACGACACAAAGAAGCTAACCTCCCACTGAGGACAGCCCAGCAGCCCTGCAGGAAGGACCAGCGCAGCAATTTGGGAGCCTGCAGCGCAGCATGCAGTGCGCGGGGGAGCCGAGCACAGTTCTGCCTGAGTCGAGGTTTTAGCCCCAGGGCAGCAGGGCCAGCAGCTGGCTGGAGGGACCCCAGAACACCAGCAGCTGTGGCAATCCCAGAATTATCAACATAGACATGCCTAGGACAAAGTGAGAGATTAGTGCCCTATGGACTTTGGGACCAGTATTTGGGGAATGCATTGGCTTCCTCCCCTGGGGGCTAGAAGCCTCTGAGGAGACACGCCATTTTGTAATTTTCAGAGGCAGCTCCAGCTCCTGGCCTGCAAAGTGTAGTGAGATCCAGCTATCAGTCTTAGGGGATAATCGCACTTGCTTTAACCTCCCTGGATCTGGATTGTGATCTGGGGTAGAGGTCATGGGTGGGTTTCCAGCTTGCCAGAAACGGAAGTTGTCCCCCACACGTTCAGGACAAAAGTTCCCCTGTCTGGTGGCAGAGCCATAGTGTGGCAACAAGCCCAAAAGTCAAGTAATTAAGTGGCAACATGCCAAGGCAAAGGAAACAAATTAAACAGAAAAACGCAACCTTAGACTCCTACTTTGGGGGCAAAGAGGATGGAAGCATGGAACAGTCAGAGGACTGTGAGGTCAGAAATCCTGCTCCAAAAGCCCCAAAGGAAAATACAGGCCATAGAGGACCTTAAGAAGGACTTTAAAAATCAAATAAGAGAAGTGGAGGAAAAATTGGGAAGAGAAATGAGAAGGATGCAGGAAAAGTATGAAATGAGGGTCAACAGCCTGACTGAGGAAAACAACACCTTAAAAATAGACTAACTCAAATGACAAAGGAGGCCCAAAAGGGCAATGAGGAGAAGAATGCCTTAAAAAGTCAAATTTGCCAGATGGAAAAAGAACCTCAAAAGTTCACTGAGGAGATTCATTCCCTCAGTGTTAGACTGGAGCAAATGAAAGCTAATGAATTTATGAGAAATCAAGATGCTGTTAAGCAGATCCAAACAAATAAAAGATTAGAAGGCAATGTGAAATATCTCATGGGAAAAGCCACTGACCTGGAAAATAGATCCAGGAGAGACAATTTAAAAATTATTGGACTACCTGAAAGACATGATCAAAGAAAGAACCTAGAAATCACCCTTCAAGAAATTCTCAAGGAAAATTGCCCTGATGTTTTAGATCCAGAGGGCAAAATAGAGGTTGAAAGAATCCACAGATCACCTCCTGAAAAAGATCCCAAAAAGAAAACTCCCAGGAATATTATAGCCGATTCCAGAATCCCCAGATCAAGGAGAAAATACTACAAGCAGCCAGGAAGAAACAATTTCAATACTGTGGAAACACAATCAGATTAGCCCAGGACCTGGCAGCTTCTACACTGAGGGATCAAAGGGCATGGAATATGATATTCCAGAGGGCAAAAGAGCTGGAACTGAACCCTAGGGTCACCTACCCAGCAAAACTGAGTATTTTGTTTCAGGGGAAAATATGGTCATTCAGTGGAATAGAAGACTTTCAAGCATTCTTGAGGAAAAAACCAGAGTTGAATAGAAAATTTGACATCCAGACACAAGAAGGAAGAGATGCCTGAGAAGGTAATCAGGGAAAAGAAATTAAAAGGAACTTATCAAATTTGAGCTATTTACATTCCTATATGGAAAAACAATAACTGTGACTGATATAAATCTTTCTCAGTATGAAAATAATGGAAGGAGGGTGTATGGTCATATGAATACATATGTGAATGTGTGTATATATGTTTACAGTTATATATGGATAGAGGTTATAGTTTGAATTTGTTGGGAAGGGATGATACTTAAGGGGTGAAATTATGAGGTGAGAGAGGAAAGTGGCAAGAGGAGAGGTGGAGAGACAGGGTAGGGTAAACTATCTCATGTGGAAGAAGCAAGGGGAAGTGGCTGCAAGGGAGGGGAAGAATAGGGAGGCAAAAAGGCAAAACCACATTCTCATTGAATTTGGTTCAGGGAGAGAATTGCATACATACTAAATGGGATATCTCAACCTGCAGCAGAATAGGGGGGATGGGGATGAGAAGAGGGATGATGGATGGGAGGGCATCCTTGGGGGGAGGGGAGGTTGGAAGTACCCACTATAGAAGAGGGACAGTATCAAGTAGGGAATGGACCATGTTGGGGGTGGGATGAGTGGGAGGGAATTATAAGCAGCCTTGTACAATATATCTACTATGATAATGTTTTGCATAGCTAGACATGTACAACATATACTGAGTTACTTATCTTCCCAAAGGGAATGGGTGACAAGGGAGGAAGGGAATGGATCTGAAATTCGAGGTCTTAAAATTAGATGTTTCAAATATATTAATACTCTTTTGCTTGTTGTTGGGAGATAAGATGTGCAGGCATTGGAACACAGATTCACCTTCCTCTTATGGGAAAGTCGAAGGGGGTGTGGGAGAAGGTATGGGAGAGAGCAGATTGGAGGATGCGATATCTTGTGGGACTGCTATTCTGGGAGAGTGGGTAGGGGAAAAACAGGGGGGAAAATAATTGTAACTCAAAATCTGGCAGAAATGAATGATGTAAAACAGAAGTTAATAAAGCATTTGTTTAAAAAAATAATAAATAAATAATCAAAATATCTATATACTAGCCCTTGAGGTTCTATGACCACAAAGAAGTGTAGCACATTAATAGTGTCTACAGCTGTCTGTTAAATAAATACTCAAAAGTTTCTTATCTGACCACATGAGCATTTTGTCTTCTTTAAAGTAATTGTTCACTTGTTCCTAGGATGTCTCTTATTCTCTTCCACAATTGAAGAATATTGAAGGATTGGGAATTCACCTTAAAAAGGCACTGAATAGTGAAATATATAATACGGTAATAAATTATCAGATTTGCAGCTACTATACTGGGGCATTACTGTTTCATTCTTATTCAACAGATTTAGTGATCTTTCCACGCCATTCACATATACAATAACCAGTAAGCTAAACCTGAAGGGGAGATGTGGTAAATTTAATAAAAGACTGGCCTCAGATTCAGGAAGGAAAGTTCAAGTCCTGCTCCTAATGCATTAAACAAAATTCCAGACTAAGTATTAATCTGCATAAGGGGAGGGAAATTTCACATTGGGAGCTCCCTACATGAATGAAATCACAGATTCATTTCATGCTTTTCTTGTCATATTTCCCCGACCCCCATAAAAAAGGATAAACTAGTTGAATCACTTAAAACATCACATTAATTTAAATTCTTTGTCATTGTGAATTTATTTGCCCTTTTTAGTAAAGCTGATCTTAATTAATTCATTCGGTATTCAAAGTAATAGCACTAATCATAAAGATTTCATTTGATATTCACATGGATGTCACAGGTATTCCCAAACAAGTTGCTCCATTATTTAATATTTGTTAATGGAAACTTAGAACAAGTTCAGTTTAGAACAGATCATGTAACGCTTTGTAACAGACAGGTTTTGTTAAGGCCGTTGAGAAATGCATGATCAAAAAACAGTACACGGAAAGAATGCAGCAAGACCCATTAGAAAATAACAGGTTTGACTTGCATATTGCCTCTCTTGTGCCTTGAAAGCCTATCCATTAAAGTTAGCCAGAGACCAGCCATGGATACATTGTGAAGAATGCTATAATTTTGTTGATGCTCAGAAGCTCCATGTATATTAATGATGAGGGTCTAGACTTTAGTCATTTTCAAACGAAGAAGCAGAAACACAGAGATACACACAGAGACTCACACACATATCCCTTTTTATTTCAGGAATTGGATTGTCACTCAGAATACAACAAAAGATCAGAGCCTGATCATGTATATTACTAGTTTCTCTTTATTTTTAAACTCAGGATACAATGACATGTGCCTTCAGGATTATTAAAAATCATTGATCACTATTTATAAACCCCTATGCTGTGGCACATAAAATACATTTTGACAAATATACGGATTAGATTAAATGCCCATAAAAAATAGAGCCCTCTCTCTCTCTCTCTCTCTCTCTCTCTCTCTCTCTCTCTCTCTCTCTCTCTCTCTCTCTTTTTCTCTCTCTCTCCCTGTCTCCTCTCTGTCTTTCTGTCTCTCTGTCTCTGTCTCTATCTCTCTGTCTTTCTCTGTCTCTGTCTCTGTCTCTGTCTCTGTCTCTCTGTCTCTGTCTCTGTCTCTGTCTCTCTGTCTCTCTCTCTCTCTGTCTGTCTCTCTCTTCTCTTCTCTTCCCTTCTCTTTCCCTCTCACCCCCCATCCCAAGAAAGAAAGGACTAATGTATTGAAAATGCTTTAATTATGTACCTTAAGTGCAAAAAGTAGACAAACCCTGCTCTCAGGGAGTTCACACTTTAATAATAGAGGAGGAGACAACACATATATAAGGGGTCATTTGCAAGTCCAATGCAAATTCATAGAAGAAACAAGAATGGTGGGGTGGATGGCAAAGCATAACCTAGGGATATTTAGTACAGATGCCAGAGTAGTCCCCAGAGGTACAGAGACCAAAGAAACAGGGAAGATGGTAAAGGCTGGTTGTCCTCCATCTCACTGGAAAATCACTAGAATGGTGTCTTCTTTAAATATCTAAAGTCTACTAAAATTTGGAAAATTAAATTAAAATTTTATTAGGAATTTTTAAATTAAAAACTTCTTACAGTATCATTTTCTGAAAAAAATAAAAATTGTAAATCCTTTCAAAATGGTTTCAAGACTATATCAAAGAAAGTATTAAAATTTTCAAGTTGAGAAAGAAGGCATTTTCACAATTTAATATAGACTATTGTCTGGCAACCATACAAGTTTTCTTGCACATTTATTGTGATCTTTTGAGGCACAAAAAGATTACTTGTTTTTAGATAATTAAGATGTGAATTACAAAACATCATAGACTTTCTTGGTCATTCCTTACTGAGAAATAGCATAAGATGACAGATTTAAAGCTTCAAGGGACATTAAAAAGTAACTTGTTAATTCCTTCAGTTTACAGAAGAAACTATTGACCAAAAAGGTTACATGACTTGCACTAAGACATATAGATTATAAGTAGCCAGACTAGAATTGACCTCAAACTTTCTAACTCGGAATCTGGCATTTTTTCAGTGCCTCCTATAGATACAACTTGTTGAAAAAAAATCATTCATTCAATTTTTCATCTCTTTATTTTTGGTGTTCATTTTTTTATTTTGAGTTCTAAAATCTCTTCTTCTCACCTGTACCTTACCCACCTATTGAGAGAGAAGTAATATGATATCAATTATACTCATGACGTCACACAAAACACATTTCGATATTAGCCATGTTGCAAAACTAAAACAATAAGAAGCAAGAAGGATAAAGAAAGTGAAAAGGGTATGCTTCAATCTGGGCTCAGCACTCATCAGATCTTTCTGGAGGTGGATACCATTTTTTGCCATGGGTGATTTGGAATTGCCTTGGATCATAGTATTGATCAAAGTAGCCAAATCCTTCACATTTGATCACTGTTATAGTATTTCTGTTACTGTGTACCATGTTCTACTTATTCTGCTCACTTAGTTTTTCATTAGTTCATTCAAATATTTCCAGGTTTTTCTGAAACCATCCTGCTCATCAACTCTTATAGTAAATTAGTATTCCATCACAATAATACACCACAACGTATTCAGCTATTCCTCAACTGGTGAATATCCCCTCAATTTCCAATTCTTTGCCCCCGCTAAAAGAGCTTCAACAAATGCTTTTGTACAAAAACTCCTTTGCCCTTTTCTTGATCTCTTTAGGATATACTTAGCAGTGGTATTAATGGGTCACATGCTATGAGCCATTTTATAGGTCTTTGGGCATAATTCCAAATTATTCTCTGGAATGGTTGAAGTATTTTACAAGTTTATGAAGAAGTGTTAATGTACCTATTTTGCCACATTCCATCCAGCATTTATCATGTACTTTTTCTGTTATTTTGGCCAATATGATAGGTGTGAGGTGGTACCTCAGAGTTGTTTTAACATATATTCCTCGAATTAATAGTGATTTTGAGCATTTTTCATGAGCCTATTGATAGCTTTGATTTCTTCTTCTGAAAATTGACTTTTTAAATCAACTAACCACTTACCAATGGAGCAATGGCTCTTTATTTTTAAAATAAATTTTACTAAGTCTTATACTCATGAGAAATGAGATCTCTATTAGAGAAACAAAGGAATTTAACTAGTTTCCTTGTTTCCTTTTCATTTTGGCTACATTGGTTTTCTTTGTGAAAAACCTTTTAAATTTCATGTATCTAAAGTTAGTCATTTGACATCTTGTGATCCGATGTATCTCCTCTTTGGTCATAAACTCCTCCCTTATCCTTAGATCTGACAGGTAAAATTGTCCATGCTACCCTAAATAGTTTTGACACCATACTTCATATTTACAACATGTACCTATTTTGACCTTATCTTAATTTATTGTATCAGATGTTGGTCTATGCTATTTTACTTCACACTTCTCTCCAGTATTCCCAGCAATTTTTTGTCAGATGGTGAAATCTTGCTCCCAATGTTTATATCTTTGGGTTTCTTAAACACTAAATTACTATAGTCATTTATTACTGTGTATTGTGTATCTAATGTATTCCATTTATCCATAAATCTACTTCTTAGCCAGTACCAGATTATTGTGATGGTTACTGCGTTGTAATGTATTTTGACATTTGGTACTGCTATGCCACATTTCTTCACCTTTTTAAAAAATTATTCCCTTGATATTCTTAACCTTGTCTTCTTCCAAATGAATTTTGTTATAATTTTTTCTACCTCCCTAAAATAAGTCTTTAGTAGTTTGATTGGTATGGCATAGAATAAATTAACTTAAGTAGAATAGTCTTTTTAATTTTATTGACTTGGCCTATCAACGAACAATTAATATTTCTCTAATTGTATATATTTTTGTGTAATAAGTGTTTTGCAATCATATTCATATAGTCCTTGGGTTTGTCTTGGCCGGTAGACTCACAAGTATTTTATATTATCTCAGTCATGAATGGAATTTCTCTATCGCTTTCTGTTGTGTTTTATTGGTAATATATAGAAAAGCTAATGATATATGTGGGTTTATTTATAGGCTGCAACTTTACTAAAGTTTTTATTTCAGCCAGTTTTCTAGTTGATTCCCTAGGGTTCCCTAAGTATGTCATATAATCTACAAAGAATGCCAGGTTCACTTCTTCATTGACTATTTTCATACCTAAGGGTAGTTAGGTGGTTCAATGGATAGAGCAACAGGACTAAAAGCAGGAAGACCTGAGTTCAAAGACTAAAGTCAGGAAGACCTGAGTTTAAATTCAACCTTAGTCATTTACTACTTGTGTGACCCTGGGCAAGTCACTTGACTCTGTCTAACTCAAATTTCCTCATCTGTAAAATGAACTGGAGAATGTCAAAACACTCCTTTATCTCTGCCAAGAAAACACCAAATGTAGTCACAAAGAATCAGATATGACTAAAAAAAAACTGAACAACATTTTTATACCTTTAATTTCTTCTTATCTTGTTGCTATGATTAGAATTTCTGATAAAACATTAAATGATATTAGTGATAATGAACATCCTTATTTCACACCTGATCTTATTGGGAATGTTTCTAGTTCATCACAATTATAGAAAATAGGTGTTTGGTTTTAGATAGATACCACTCATCATTTTAAGAAAGGCTCCATTTATTCCTATGCTTTCTATTGTGTGTGTTTTTTTTTTTTAACAAGAAGCGGTGTTGTATTTTGTGAAAAAAAAAAATTGTTCTGCATCTCTTGAAATAATTATATTTTTATTATTGATATAATTAGTTATACTTATAGATTTCCTAACATTGACTGAGCTTTGCAGTCTTATAATAAATCCCACCTGGTCATAATGTATGATCTTTGTGACATATTGTGATAATCTCCTTGCTAGTATTTTATTTTAAAATTTTGGTTTCTATATTTATTAGATAAATTGGTCTATAGTTTTCTCTCTCCTCTCTCCTCCTCCTTTTTCTTCTCTCTCTCTCTCTCTCTTTCTCTCTCTCTCTCTCTCTCTCTCTCTCTCTCTCTCTCTCTCTCCTTTCCTCTCCTCTCCTGGGTCTAGGTATCAAACTAGGAATCAAAAACATATTTGTGTCATAAAATATATTTGGTACAACTTCTTCTTTACCTATTTGCTAGGCTAAATAATTTATATAGTTGTGGGATTTCAGTTCAGTAGCTTTTCAGTCATCTCCAACTCTTTGTGACCCCATTTGGGGTTTTCTTGGCAAAGACACTGGAGTGGGTTGAGATTTCCTTCTCTAGTTCATTTTACAGCAAAGGAAACTGAGGCAAATAAGGTTAAGTGACTTGCCCAGAGTCACAGAGCTAATAAATATCTGAGGGCAGATTTGGACTCAAGAAGATCAGTTTTCCTGATTCCAGACCTATCACTCTGTGATAGGAGTCACTTCTGTGACTCCTTGTTCCTTAAATATTTGGCAGAATTCACTTGGAAATCCTTCTAGTTCTTGGCATTTTTTCCTTAGGAGTTCATTTATGTCTTCTTCAATTTAATTTCTAAGGAAATTTAAATATAATTTTAAATTTATTTTAAATAACACTTTATTATTATTTATTATTACATTTATTTAAGGTTATTTAAATATATTTTCTATTTTGTTGATCTTAATTTAAATTTTTGTAAATATTCATTTCACTTAGATTGTCAATTTTACTGGCATATAATTGGGCAAAATAACTCCTAATAATTATTTTAATTTCATCTTTTTTTTTTTTTAAAGCAATTGGGGTTAAGTAACTTGCTCAAGGTTACACGGCTAGTCATTATTTATGCCTGGGTGCTCATTTTCTGAGGCCGGATCTGATCTCGGGTCATCCAAACTCCGAGGCCGGCGCTCTTACTCACTGCGCCACCTAGCCGCCCCTTTAATTTCATCTTTATTGGTGGCATATTCATCTTTTTCATTTTTTGATACCAGTAACTGGATTTTCTACTTTCTTTTTTAAAAATCAAATTAGCCAACGTCCATCTATTTTACTGTTTATTTTTCATAAAACCACCTCCTATTTTTATTTATTAGTTCAATGTTTGTGGGAGTGCTTAGCTTTCAATTTTGCTCATCTCTCCTCCGAATTTTAGGATTTCCATTTTGCTGCTTAATTGGGGATATTTAGTTGGTTATTCTTTTAGTTTTTTTTTTTAACTTGCCATCTCAGTTCACTGCTCTTTCTCTCTTTTATTGATTTGCATGTTTGTAGATATTAATTTTCCTCAAAGCTCTGCATTGATTGCATTCCACACCTTTTGTTATGCTATCTCATTGTTGTCATTTTTATGAAATTATTGATTTTTTCTACAATATGTTCTTTGACCCACTTATTTAGAATAGGATGATTTTATTTCCAATTAATCTTTAATCTATGCTTTCATATCCCTTTATTAAATGCAATTTTATCACATTATTTTCTGAAAATGGTATATTAAATATTTATGCCTTCTTTAATCTGTGAGATTTTTATATTCTAACACAGTCAGTGTTTTAAAAGGTACCAAGGATAGATGAGAAAAAAATCATACTACCTTTCCATTCAGTTTTCTTGAGAGGTCTGTCATGCCTAATTTTTGTAAAATTCTATTATCCTATCCTATCCATCCTTAGCTTCAACCTTGCTTATTTTGTGGCTAGATTTATCTAGCTCTGAGAGGGGAAAGTTTAGATTCCCCACTAGTATTGTTTTATTGTTTATTTCTGCCTGTAACTAACTTTTTAAAAAAGAATTTTGATGTTATGCTATTGTCTATGGTGCATTTTAGCAAAATACAGTTTCCCTGACAATATCTTCTATTTAGATCTCTACTTGATTTAGTTTTGTCAAAGATCATGATTGCTACTTCTGTCTTTATTAGATTATGCTCCAGTCCATTATTTTAACCCTCAGTGTGGATCTGTTTCAGGCATGATTCTTCTGAAGAACATATTGTTGGATTCTGGTTTCTAATCCATTCTTCCATCTGCTTCCATTCTTCCATCTGCTTCTGTTTTATGGATAAATTCCTCCCATTCACATACAGTTATGATTACTAACATTGAATTTCCCTCCATCCCATTTCCTTCTATTTACCCTATTTATCCAGAGTCCTAACTGCCCTAATAATGATAATGATCTTAGGAATTTAAAATATGATCTTCCCATATTGGAATGAAAAAAGTTTGATTTTATTGATTCCCTTATGACTTCTCTTTCATGTTTACCTTTTTGTGCTTCTCTTGAGTATTATATTTGAAAGTCAAATTTTCTATTCAGTTCTGGTCTTTTTCATCAGGAATGCTTGGAAGTTCTCTATTCCACTGAATATCCATTTTCTCCACTAAATTAGGATTATATTCAATTTTACTATGTAGGTTATCCTTATTCACCATTCTACCTCCTTTACCTTCTGGAATATTATATTTGAAGCCCTCTGTCCCTGAAACATAGTAGCTGCTATGTTTTGTGTGATCCTGACTGTGGCTCCATGATATTTGAATTGTATCCTTTTTGCTTTTTCAAGTATTTTCTGTTTGACCTCGGCACTCTGGAATTTGGGTATAATATTTTTGGGAGTTTTAATTTTGGTATCTTTCAGGAAGTGGTAGGTAGACTCTACATTTCTATTTTACCTTCTGCTTCTAGGATAGTAGGGCAGTTTTTATTTACAATTTCTTAAATCTGATGTCAAGGTTCTTTTGTTATAGCTTCCAGAAGCCCAATAATTTTTAAGTTATCTTTAATGTATCATGGAGTTATTAGCTTTCTTATGTAATTATAATTTTTAAAGAATTATTTTCTTCAGTGAAATTTTAAACCTTTCCCCCCATTTGTCCAGTTCTGCTTCTTATAGGAGTTCTTTTCATCAGTGATTTTTGTACCTTTTTTCCCACTTGGCTAATTCTGGTTTTTAAAGTGTTATTTTCTTCCTTTTTTATGTCTCTTACCAAGCTATTACCTATCCTCATAATTTTCGTACATTGCTCTCATTTCTTTGCCCAATTTTCAGTTTACCACTTATTTGATTTTTTAAATCTCTTTTTAAAATTCTTCCACAATGGCTTGCATCAAATTCACATTTTTCTTTGAGGATTTGTTTTCATGTCATTATTTTCATCTGAGTTTGTGACTTGATCTTCCCTGTCCTCATAGTACCTTTTTTTCTCTTTATTTTTGGAGGGGAGAAGGTAGAGCAATTGGGGTTGTGACTTGTCCAAGGTCACACAGCTAGTTTTTTGTGTGTTAAGTGTCTGAGGCCAAATTTGAACTCAGGTCCTCCTGTCTCCAGCACCGGTACTCTATTCACTGTGCTGCCCCCCACCTCATGGTAGCTTTTGATGGTCAAGTGCTTCTCTTGTCATGTTCTTAATTTTCAGTCTATTTCTTGACTTCAAAATTTATGTTAATGTTGGTCTCTTCCCTGGGTAGTGGTAGGAAAACACTGTCCCAAACTTCAAGCTTTTTCACACAGCTTTTTCAAAATGACTTTTGGGGAATTCAACTTTTTTGGAGTTTCGAAATTGCTGTGATCCAGTGAGAGGTATAGTCATTGCCTCCTTTGGATCACATGCTATGCTGCTCCTCAGGGCCCCTACTCCCTTGTGACTGGAAGTGATACCGCTCAGGATCAAGTGATACTTGATACATTTTAGCTAAACACAATTTCTTTTTCTCCTCACATATCTTCATCCTTTGTGACTGAAAGCAATACAGTTCCTTAGGGATTCTGCTCCCTTGGGACAGCAAGCTAACCCCTCCACCCCAGAGCTGTGACTCAGCAGCAGGTATAGGCAATGGATTCTCTAAGCAGTACCTTATCCTTTTCCTATTGCTAGCACAAGGGTCCCCTGTAATCTCTTTCTGACCAGTTGTAAGGTCCCTTTTCAGTCTCTGGCTTGAGAGCTCTTAAAGTGCTGCTGCTGTTCCTGATGCCACCTCCAAGGCCCACTGCTGATTTTGCCACAATGTGGGTTCTGGGCCAGTCCTTCCCCACACCATCCTATCCCCCACAAGCATCACACACCTCTCCTTTCAACCTTCTAAGCTGTTTTATGATGGGGAAAAAAGTCTCACTCCATCCTTCTCTAGGCTCTGCTTCACCAGAATTTTATTTGAGGTATTATTTTAAAGCTTTTTGCACAAAGATTTTGCAAGAGCTCAATTGCTTCTTTTACTTCAACATCATGGCTCTACCCCCAATGTCTAACTTCTTGAAAAGTTAAACAGAACTGATCGAATTATTTTTTCCTCCATTTTATCAAATAACCATTTTTCCTTGTCCTTATTTTCATCTGTTCTCATTTTAATGAAGCAAATTTAATTGATTTCAACTAAACAACTTGAGAGATATATTCTTTATCTAAGACTACTGGCTTTTCCTTTCTAGAGATGAAGGTCAATGCCAAGTATATGTATGTACATGTGTGTTTATGTATATATGTGTAATTCACACACATATATACAGCCATGTGTAGACATGCACACTATATACATATATGCATGCATAATTATGTATATTAAATTAGGAGCTTTGCTCCTAAGTGGCAGAAATCTTAAAGGAACTAGTGCTATTTCTCTCCCAACCACTCTGTTTCCATTGGAGACTGAAATACATCAAAGAATAAGGGGTTCAAATACATTTGGAGTTCAGTGTCCATATTGGTAGTATAGTACATTGCTTGCTTTAAAAGATTATGATTGAAAGCCTACAGTGTCTTTCCAAAACATCAAGGAGATAATAGAAAATGAAAACAAAAGCAAACCACTGACTGGAAGAGTACAAGAAAAGTTACAATATTATAGTCTATGATAAGCCAAAGCAAGGAGCATTAAAAAATTTGAAGGTAAGCTTGTACATTTGAACTCCTTTATTTTTTCACATAAAATTATACATCTACTATCATGAGTCACTGTATATTTAATTTATATTTTCTAGTACTTTAAAAATTAATATTCAGAATTTTACTACCATTACAATTTACCAATAACTTGGTATAGGTGGAGGAATTTTTTTTTTCTTTTTGGAGTGGTAGAAGGTAGGGCAATTAGGGTTGTGACTTGCCCAAGGCCACATGGCTAGTTTTTGTGTTAAGTGTCTGAGGCTAAATTTGAACTCAGGTCCTCCTGACTACAGGGCTGGTGCTCTATTCACTACACCACCTAGCTGCCCTGCTGCAGGAATTTATATCCCCATTTTAAAGATTAGTAAAGAATCTGTCTATAACATAGATCTGATGAAGATCTGCATAATGACTCAAGTGAAAGGGAAATTTATTACTAGGTCACTGAATTTCCAATTTGCTAAAAATGTATAGCTCCCACAACACAGAGTGGTTTAAGAGAAATTAGAAATCAGAACAGTTGGGTTCTAATCCTGGTGCCACAACCCCCTAGCTGTGTGATATTAGACTCCACATGCAATTTCTCCTGACCTATTTCCTTATGTTAAAGAAAAAAAGGAAGGAAGATGAAGGAGGAGGAAGAGGAGAAGGAGAGGAGGGAAAGAAAGGTGGGAGGGAGGCAGGAAGGGAGGAAAGAGAGGGGAAGGAAGAGAGGAAGGAGGAAGAGAGAGAGTAAAGGAAGGAAGCAAAGAAGGAAGAAAGAAAGGAGGAAAGAAGGAAGGAGGGAAGGAGGGAGTGAGGAAAGGAAATGAAAAAGAAAGAAGGAAGGATGAGGGAGGGAAGAAAAAAGGAGGGAGGAAGGAAGCAGGGAGGGGAAAAAGGAAGGAAGGAAGGAAGGAAGGAAGGAAGGAAGGAAGGAAGGAAGGAAGGAAGGAAGGAAAGAAGGAAGGAAGGAAGGAAGGAAGGAAAAGAAAGACTAGAAAGAAAAAAGAGAAGAGGTTGTTGGACTAAATAATATCCTTTCAACTTGAAATGTTCTGTGAGTCTCAAGTCAGATTTGAAGTATACTTAAAGATCTACTTTGGATATTTGGAAATGAGACAAATCAGCAAATATTTTCAAAGACTCTCAGGAAGAAGAGTAGGCTCTGTCATCTTTTTCTAGCAAACAATTCTAATATCTCTTTGTGGAAAGGAAGATAATTATTGAGTCCCTCAGGAAGAAATGTCTTTCCTAATAAAATTAGTAAAAAAAAAAACAAAACTTTTAGAATACACCATTTAAAATCCAGATTGAGTGAAAATGATTTTGAAATATGCTAGCTATATTCTATAGAGCATTATAATCTTTTGAAATAACTATGAAAAAATTATGCAAAGCAAAAGCAAAATAAGTTATACTTTCGATTATTGTTTTGATTAATACTCTCTCTTAGCCAAAGGATTTTTAAACTAAAAATATCTTAGAATGAAGAAAGCATTGAATAAACAGTTCCGACCTAATAATGGTTTTGTTCTTTTAAGTTTAGGAATGTCTGATTATAATAACAATACTTTTTTATATCTCCTTTGGATCAATTCCTGGGAAGTGTGGCTAGACAAAAGTTCATTAGAAAAAAGATCAGGGAATTTTAGTTGACAACAAGTTCAACATGACACAACAATATCATATGGTAGTGCAAAAATCTCATAGGATCTCAGTTATAGTGCTATAATGTCCAAGGTAAATACCACTGTTCTCTCTCCCGGTCAGAACATTTTTTGTGTATTTACATGTTTATACTTTGTCTTTCCTCATTGAATATAATTTTCTTGCAAGCAAAAATATTTTCAATTTCGGAGCTTAGCACCATTGACTGGTGTGTAATAAGTACTTAATTGTTGACTGATTGCTGGGGAATTGTCTTCAGTTCTGAAGTAGGAGATTTTTATGCTGTAAATGATCTAGAGGAGGGAAATCCACACAGTTACTAGGCCATATTGGAATCAGTTGAAAGAGCTAAGGATGTATTGTCAGGGGGAAAAATCCCTTTAGATTTTGGCAGTGATTTTCATGTATGTGAAGCTCTAGCCTATGTAAAATTGTTTGAATTTATCCTGTTTTGGCCCCACAAAGCAGAAACAATAGGAAGAGACCGAAGTCGAAGAGATACACTTTAGATCTCCTTAAAGGAAAAATGATCTAGCAATTAAAGCACATTCAAAAGAGGAATGGCCTGCCTTGGAGGTCAATAGGCTTGCCTTCACTTGATATCTTCTACAATTTTATGACTGAAATAAACTTTTGGTTCTTTCTGTAGAGCAGGTTCCTGGTCAGGTTATCTCTGATCTTCTTTTTAATGTTGATATACTATGATTCTATCCCTCTGCATCCTAAGTCATGCTGCCTAACACTGCCAGGTTAATTTCCCTTTAATCATTGAGATAAATGTGGAGAGAGTAATGGATTTGTAAACAAGATTCAGGTTAATGTTTCAGTTCTGCCATAGAGTTTGGACAAATAACTTCTTCACACTAGAGCTCAGGTTCTTCACAGAGGTAAAGCTGTAGAGATTGAACTGGCTCATTTCTAAAATTATTTCTAATAATAATTTTTTTCATCTTATTAACACCTTGCTCAAAAAATCCAATGAGTCCATCACTTACAATGCAAAATCTAAATGATTTTTCTTAGCATTCAAGGACAACCAGAAACTGACCTTTACCTACCTCTTCAACAATAACCTTGTATCTGCAAATATTTATTACATACCTACACATGCCTGCCTTTTTTCACTTTCCACAGAGGGTCTGTTGGACCCAAATAACTCAGTCCAATCCTCGTCATCTAAACTTTGTTCTACCTATCCTTCACAACCCAATTCATAGTTTCTTGAAGTATGAGGCCTTCCCTCACTAACCCAGATCATAATTACTTCAATTGTAGGAACTTACATAACTTTTGTTAAATACAAATGATCTAATATTTAACATTTTCTACATCATATGTGTATATCATTTTTCTAATCTCCCTCTGCTTCCTCAACTATATTTCCATTATAAACAGCAACTTCATGGCAGGAAATTTTGTGGCTATTTTTCTAATTCTCCCATACAACAGTCACTAAATATTTGCTCTGTGGCTAATTGACAGATAGACTTAGTATATCATAGACAGAGTTCAGCCTAAAAAATAACCCCTAAATTCTTATTTCTAGTATTCTCTTGCCCATTACATCATTTTAATGTTATTTTCATTTTTAATTGCATATGTTAATAAAAATACTAGTTTTACAAAATGATACATGGGAAATATATGAATTAAGCTTATAGATCTCATTTATATTTTACTGAATACTTTTTATTCTTCTGCAATATTGCATTAACTATTATCATTCAAATAGGTTTTTTAATCTGAAAAAAAGAACTTGCCAGAAATTATTTGCTTTTTTTTTAGAAAATAGATATTTTTACATTAATTTCAACCATTTGCATACAGTAACATTTTGTATTAAGTTGAGAACCCTACATGCACATGCACACACATATTCACATGCAGTATGAAATTATATTGCTGAAGAATTCTTTTAAAAATAGCTTAAGTGGAAAGGATTTTCTATTTAGAGAAAATGTCATGTTGCCTGTGTATCCAAATGTGATACTGATTTTCCCACTCTGGGTTCTTTATGTTTCCAATGTCAATAGGCCCAGGCAGATGGGAAGTCAAAATTAGGTTGTTTTAATTATATTAGTAAGGTAAACATTGACTTTTTTCCCTAAGCATTGCCATGTTATTTCTAGGAGATTTGCTTTTGGAAATCATAGGAAATTCTTTAGAGACCTGTATATCAACTGGCTTGAAGAGTGGCTTCTGTGCAAATTGATAAATCACCATTGGGGCTGTCTTAATATATCACCAAAGAGATGATTAGTATAATTTACTAGACATTGTTGAGGTGTAGATAGTCAAAAATATATCAAATTACTTCCCTAAACAATAGTTTGGGCAGATAATGATAGTGAGTGTGATTTATTAAGGCATTAGCTCTCCCTTCTGTTTTAATTTTTTTCCTTATCCAAAAGCCTTAAAATCGAGTAGGGAAAAATGAACACATAAGACACACAGAAGGACAAAAAGCTTTGGTAACATTAACAAATTTTTCAGTAACAAATTCAGAAGAATTTGCTGAAAGATTAGCCCCTCATTATCATTGTTTTTCATTTGATTACTCAAAAGCAATCAATGTAGACTACAAAGGCCCTGATTAGCTGCTTAATTGCCTGGACATTGCCTTGTGTTGAAGGATATATAAAGGCAACTATTTCCTGGTAAAGTAATGTTAGGTATGACCTCTGAGGGTGAGAGTGGGAGTACAACTGTTGTCTGATTACTGTTCTGATTACTGAGATCACTATTATCTTTATTCAGTTTTCTGAGATGAAAAGACTATAATATAACAACAGGTTTTTTTTAGATGTCTTAATATTCAGTTCATTAAAAAATATATTTGATGTCTACTTTGTGCTTGGCCATTTACTAGTCATAAGGGTGTATAGAAATAAAAACAAAAACTGTATGGCCTTTGAGGAGTTTCCAACCAGTTCCATAGAATATGATCAGTATCTATTTCATAACTTTCCAGCTTAAAAGCAGCTTTGAAAAATATATTTAAATACATGATTTAAGGGAAATAAATTACATAGTACAGTGGAAAATGCATTGGATTTGGAATCACAGCATCTGGATTCAGATCCTACCTTTATCATTTTCTAATTTTTGACCTTAGGTCAAAACTATAGATATCTTGACTTTTCCAGGTTTTTGTTAAATTATTTTGTTGGACTAGATCAAGGATCTACTGGAGAGCTTAAGTTAAATATTCTATGTGAGCATTTATACCTTGAAAATCAGAAAAAAAGAATCTTTCAAATCAGAGCTTGATTAATTATTATTTTGTTGATTTCCTAGCCTTAAGAAAGTGATGGGGAAAGTTTGATATTGTTAATCTTAAAGTTAATATTAAACTTAAAGGTGTGCTGCATACAGTTTTTATTTTCGATAAGAGCCATTTGCTAAACATTTATCACCATGACACTAGACTAGATGACTTCTAAAGTTTCTTCCAGTTCTAAATTACTTATACAATGATTCTTTTGACTCAACCTCTGTGTAGACTTTTCTTAAACTAACTATACATATGTCTTTAGTGACTACCACCTCCTGAATTAAGGTGTCAAAATGTGATAAACAATCAAATGTTTTCCCTAGAATTAGTACTAAAACTAAATTTTTCTTATTCACACATCTTAATTCACCATCTAGATATAAATTCATATGTGTATGACTATGTCAAACTACTAATTTTCTTCCCCCCTCCCTTGTTACTTTCCATTCTCATCTAAACACAAAATTATTTAATGTCAGACTTAGAAAGGACCATGCATTTCAACTTGGTTATTGTACAAGTAAATTGAAGCCAAGAGAGTTTGAATGAATTATACATGGTCACTCAGTAAGGATCAAAGCTGGATTCAAACTTGACTCCTGTTCTTCAGTCTGTGTCACACCATAATACCTCTTCACCTACATAAAACCACCCAATTAGTCTGCCTGGCATAATGGAAAGAGCACTATATTTTAAGTCCAATGATTTGTTTTTAATTCTTAGATCTGTTATAAACTGTATGATGTTGGGCCAGTCATGTCATTATTCAAACATTTCATTTTCTTTGGAAATTGGTAATAATTGTATTTTCACTATCTACCTCCCAGGGTTCTTAGAATAATAGCTATATAAATGAGAGATGATATTATTTAGTCACTATTTCCTACACACATATCATTTGCCTGCATAAGAGCCTACAATGTCTTCTTACCTATTCATGGCATCACATTCAAATCTCTATACTTATCTTTCAAGGTCTTTCAATCCATCAAACAAATCAATCAGCAATTATTTATTAATCATGTATTCTGTGCTACACACACAATGCTAAGTGCTGGAAACATAAAGAATATGTGAAACAGCCCATGACATCAAGGAGTTTACATTCTATTGGTAGATACAACATACATACTGAGAAACATATACAATTACATTCAAAATAAATTTAAATCAGTTTTGACAAGGGCACTTGGACAGCTGGAGAGATTGGAGAGGGGGGACAGCCTTATGTAAAATGTAGCCCATCTTATTTATTCAATCATATTTTCTACTAAAGGGTAGCTAGGTGGTGCAATGGATCAAGCTCTGGGCCTTGAGTCAGGAAGACTCCTCTTGGTGAATTCAAATCCTGTTTCAGACACTTAACAAACTGTGATCCTAAACAAGTCACTTAATCTTGTTTGCCTCAGTTTCTCATCTGTAAAATGAGCTGGAGGAGGAAATATCAAACCAGTCCAGTATCCTTGCTAAGAAAACCCCAAATGGGATCACAAAGAGTTGGACACAACTGATAAATGCCTCAACAAAACAAAAACATTTGCTACTAATCTTCCACATAGACCTTACATTCTACTCATTTTCTTATAACATATAATTTGTGCCTCTGATCATACTATTCACCCTCTTTTTTATTTTTAGTGTATCTCTCGGAATCCTCCTCAGTGACCAGTAAATATTAAATATAAATTAATAGTTATTTGATTTAAAATAATACATATTTTAGATATGTCTGAAGTTCTTGCAGGACAATCAATATTATGTAATTAAATTGAAATAATACTCATGGGTCTGAAATTCTTACAAGGCAACCAATATCATGTAATAAAATAACATATCTAAAATACTCATAGATTTTAAAGGACCATAAATTTATTGCAAGAATGAGAGAATGAATGAAACAATGAGTGAGAAAGTGAAAAAACACTTATAAAATAGTGCAAAAGACAGTGCTAAGCACTGAGAATACAAATATAACATCAAAACACTTCCTATCCTCAAGGAACTCATTTTCTAATGGAGGAAACTACACAAACAAGATGTTTATGATTCATTTGTGACTAAGTCCTAGTACTTCTGGAAAGCAGTTGGAAAGGATATTAGAGATCATTTACTTCAACTTTCTTTTACAGAAGAGGAAACTAAGGTTTAAGAAGTTGAAACAATTTGCCAAAGGTCAGATAGGTACTAAGTGGCGATGATTTAAACTCATGTCGTCCAAATTCAGTGCTTTTTATAAGATCCAGTAGAGTGAGATAGAAGTCACCTTAGAGAACATCTACCATACTACCTTTTGCAAGGAAAAAAAATGAACCTCAGAACAAGTAATTTGCTCACTTAAGTTCATATGTGTGTGTGTGTGTGTGTGTGTGTGTGTGTGTGTGTGTGTGTGTGTGTGTGTGTATAGTAAATGCTGGAACTGGAACCAGAACCTGGCTTTTCTGATTACTGGCTCATTGCTCTTTTTGCTCTGTAAAACAATTAAATTAACTATATTTACCTTAGAATATATGTAATTGAGCATTGAGTTTCATGTGGTCTTGGATATTAAATTGAAAAAAAAATTTATTCAAAAGTTAAGATGTATACATAAATATAAATCAACAATGCTTTTTTAAAAAGCTCCCCATTCTGCTGTTGTGGATAAAATCTCTTAGAAATATATGGATTTCTTCCAGCCAACAAACCCATGCACTCATATTAATGGTTTTAGGCCTGACATTATGGATCATTTTAAACAACGGCCATGCAGCCCTGATTATAGAATCATCAGCCTCATCCTCTGCTGCCCAGAGAATGGCTTATGAAGTGTGACTATATCCTGGTATTATTTTTTTTCCACTATGAATAGAAATTCAAGTAGCCTAGCAAATAAGTACAATTTACTATCCTGTCCTCCTTTCAGGAGCTAAACTGGTGGTAAAAATAAATAAAACCTATATTCTTCTAAGCTTCTCTAATATAAATGATTACTTTCTTTGGCTAAGTAGTCATTCTGTTATTTGTAGTCATATCTATAAATTTTTGTTGCAACCAGAGGGGTTAAAATCAGTGCATCTGAGAATTCCATTCCCAGTCTACTATTAATCTCCTGAATAACTTTGAACAAATTGATTGCCCTTGAATGGAAAGGAAAAAAAACTGAAACCAATAAAAAACACTTTCAAGAATAAATATAACAATGTGCAACTACAGCTCAAAAAAAGTTATCTACCAGACACCCTGAAGTATGGGAAGGGAAGAGGAAGAATTATCATCTGAATTGTTGTCTTTCTTAGGATATAGGTTGACTGTGTTGTTCACATGCTGATGCTTGGGGGTAGTTTTGCAGAGTCGCTCTTTCGGGGTAAAAGTGATACTCCTACTGAGTTAACAGTCTTCCAGGTCAGATCACACTTATCTTACACTAGACACGCTAAAAGTCAAGTCATCATTTATACGCCTGAGGAAATTGCTGTTCTATTTAAAATGGAATGAAATAATTCAACCTCCTTTGTTTTATGTTCCCTTCTGGTGATATGACTTTTCTGAGGTATTTAGAGGACTTTGCCACTTTTTAAACTCTACTATATTGACATAATGGGAACTTTGTTACCACAGATTGGGCTTCATCATCTTTTGTGTCACCATCAGTGAGTAATGGATATGATTCTTTTTTTACCCTACATGTAAACTTTTATTTTTCTTCTATTGTGCTAGTCATGGGAGGGTGGAGAGAGTATTAACTTTCCAACACTCTATAATGTTGCCTTATAAGATACATCTATTTCTCAGTGCTTAAGGCAGCTAGATTGCACAGTGGATTGCATACTGGACCTGCAGTCAGGAAAACGTGAGTTAAAATCCCCAGCCTCCTCCTGCTAGTTATATGCTGCTCTTGGACAAGTTACTTAACCTCTTCATGCTTCTGTTTCCTCATCTGTAAAGTGGGAATAAAATAGTACCTACCTTGAGGGGTTGTTGTAAAAATAAGATATTATAATGTATGCAAGGTACTTTGCAAAATCTAAGGCACTGGGGCAGCTAGGTGACTCAGTGAATAAAGCACTGGCCCTGAAGTCAGGAGGACCTGGGTTCAAATCCACCCTTAGACACTAGACACTTAACTAGCTGTATGACCTTGGGCAAGTCACTTAATTCTAATTGCCTTGCCTTCCCCCTCCAAAAAATCAAAAAACAACAAAAAAATGAACCTAAGGCATTTTGTTATCATTATTAGAACTCTACTATCACGAGTATTAGAAGACAGATGGCTATACCTATGGTCATGATACTATTACTATTCCATGCTGCTGGAGGTGATGATGATGATGATGATGATGATGATGATGATGATGATGATGATGATATAATTGCCAAATAGCTTCTAATGAATGATTGGAAAAGAAAAAGTTCTCTTCCAGAATTGACAAATAGGAGACAAGTATGTACAAGTTTATCTTAGACCTTATCAAGCTCTGTACCACCTGCCTTAGTTTCCATAGAAATAAATTTCTTAGGAGTAATGATCTCAAGAATATGTTTTGAACAATATAATTTAAAATAGCTATTATGCTTGGGTGTAATGAATATTGAGTATTCATGTCAAATCAATTTGTAGCAACTGAGAATCATTATATAATTAATATCATTATTAAAAACAAACAGTTACTGAGTACCTATTATGTGCAGAGCATTATTCCTGGTGCTTTCATGAATGGGCATGGATCTATAATTTAGTGATGTAATTAAGATATAAGAATAGAATGTAAACTCTTTGAGAGCAGAGGCTTTCTCTTTTTTCTCTTTATATCACTAGTGTCTAGCAAAATACCTGACATATAGCAGAAACTTATTATTTATTGACAGAACATAATCATATATCAAGAAAGAAATATTTGCTATGATCCTGCACCCATGGCTCGATGTGGAATTATACAGTGCACAGGACTGTGCTATTCATTCAGTTATTTAATCATTCATTAGAAGCTATTTGGCAATTATATCATCATCATCATCATCATCATCATCATCATCATCATCATCATCACCTCCAGCAGCATGGAATAGTAATAGTACACTGAACATGGAATCAGGAACATTTTGATATAAATCTCATCTCTGACTTTCACTGTGTGACTTTGGGCAAGTCATTTAATCCCCATGGTCTAATTTTCTTAATCTGTAAAAGAAAGGAGTTGGACTAGATAGCCTATAAAATCCCTTAGAGCATTAGATCTAGACCACAGAGGGCCCCATGTAGATTTTCAGGGACCTCGGTTCCATTCCAGCTTCTTGACACATGTCAAGGTTAAGTAACCACCTCTAAGTGCTTAAAATGGTACCCTAATACAGAATTGCTATCTCTATCTGCACTGCTAGATCACATTTTCACTTTAAAAGTTCCCTAAAGGGATGAAATAATAAACCCAAGTTTTTGAATAGTATTGTTGTTTTCTGGGGGATCAAGTCTGGGAATCTTCCTGTACTTACTCTTCCATTTTAATTTCTCACAAATTTCTCATAGATTTCAACAGAAATAAGGGGGCAAGGGAACTGTCTCTTACAGCATAGTGTTTATGATTCCTTTTAACAAGTAGTAATCCTGTGGAGACATGTACAATTTCCATGCCTGGATTTGTTAGCAAGATTTTGAGGGTCACACTTTAAAACAATGGAAACTTACAAGGTTGTTTGGAGTAGAGCAAAAACCATTTTTATTACTGTTTGGTAATTACCTTTTCTGTCTGCCTATTATTATTTCAATTTCCCTTTGCTGTTTCTTTGATTAAGTCTATACTCCCTAATGCATTGCCCTTTGAATTCTTATTCCTTGCTGGTATTCTGATTCCTCTGTGAAACTGCTAAAAAGATATTCCAAGAACTAATCGTTCTGAAGAGACTGTGGGACACCCATGAGCATTCTACTGGAAATAGGGGGTGGAGCATAAATCATACACATCATGATGCCTTTCAGTTGATAACATTTAGACCTATTTCTACTAACTCTAAGTGAGGGCAGGTTAATGGTGATGCTCATTTTCATCTTTATGCTACCCTTGCACATCATATTTAGAGAAAAGAATACATATCTGTTGCATCCCTCCAAGACCTGAAGATCAGTGTTCTATCAATCCATCAAAATTCACTTATTAGCACTGGTTAAATGACAGACACTCTGTTTGGTAACATATAGAAAAATAAAATAACCTGTGCTCCCAAGGAGCTTATATTTTAATCATACATTTTAAATGTATGATTTAATTATACTTTTAAACATATATAAATACATATGCATATAAAAATACACACATGTATGCACATACACACATATACATATAATGAATATAAAGAGATTTCACACAAAGTAGTAAAAATACAAGGTAGTTTGGGAAGAAGAGTAATTTCAGGGTTCAGGAAAGAATTCGTGTAAAAAGTGAACTGTGTCTTGAAGAAGAGGGATTTTGTGAGGCAGAAGCAAGTAAAGAGAGCAATCCAGTCACAAGATAGAGACAGTACAAAGGTATAAAGACAGGGGATATAGTAGTCTGAGTGAGGAACAGAGAGAAAATTAATTTGTCTTTAGGAGAGTTTGCAATGGGGGTAATGTATAATGAGGCTAGATATATAGACTGGACCATATTGTGAAGAGTTTTAAAAATATTGCCTTCTATATCTATGATTTCAGCCGTGACTTCCTACACCCAGTGGGTTTCAAGCAAGAGAGAATAGGAAACTTCTTGGGACAAACTCTAGGAATGAACGAAAATAAAGCGATTGAATTTTTAATTATAATTTTTAACATATTCTAGCCATTGAATAAAACTTTCACTTATGTGGCTAAGGAAGGTTATTTTTGTCTAAGAATTCACAAGATGAAGAATGGAATCAGCAATGATAGTAGTCATTAGAATAAAATACCAAGTCTTGTGGTTGGGCTATCTCCCTCAAGTCTTCTCCTACTCATTTATTCTCCCATTCAGCTCTCTAAGTGATATCTTTTAAAGTGCAATTCTGACCATGTCACCATCCTTTCTCTTGTCAGTTGATCCCAGTGATTCCCTATTACCTCTAGGATCAAATAGATACTCTCTGATCCAGAAACTGTATTTATTTATTTTATTTTTTGCCTTTCCTTGTATCCTCAACACTCAGCACAATGACAGCACACACTAGGTACTTAATAAATGCTTACTGACTTCTTGATGATGCTTTGAGTAAAAGTTTGAAAGTAGAGGTTGAGTAAGGAAAAAAAAAACACAAACCTGATGTCACAGTAGGAATATGGGGGTGGAGGTGAAGCATGGTTAGGAGCCTGGAGAGAGCTAAATATAGTGGTAGATTTCTTCAGTCAAGATAGAATGCCTCGAAGTTGGGAGTTTCAAAGAGATAAGACTCCAAATGACCTTAGCTGCTACTAGTTATGATCTCTAGAGATATGTCTAAAGCAATGTAGACAATAGTCACCTACTACATGCCAGACACTGTCCTAAGCATTGGAGATCAAAATAAGAAATAGAAAAGCAGTCTGTCCTCAAGGTCCTCACAATTTAATTGGGGAAGACGATAAGCAAAAAAGGATTTGAAAAGGGAGGGAAGGCAGGGGGTAACTGTAGCAGGGGGTGATGTTTGTGGAGTCAAAACCAAGCAGAGAAACGAATGAGAAATAAAGTTAAGTGAAGTTGGCTTGGGAGTCCCTCCAGCTCTGAAATCAGAGAGAAGAGGAAGCTGAGGGTACTAAGGTGTCTAGTACCAAAACTGGATAAATCGAAATTATCTTGGGGGTATCATGCTGTTTGTGGAGTTGAAATTAGGCAGAGAGGATGATGGTCAAACCCAAATGGACACTGGGGCCACTAAAACACGTGTAGATACCTATGAGATGCACATAAACTTATACATCTATATATAAGTATTATCTATGTTGTATTGTTAATTTTGTTAAATAGTTCTCATGTGTGTGTTTGTATATATTCGAGGCAATGTTAAGTGTTACTGACTTGACCAGGGTCACAAAGCTAGTAAGTGTCAAATGTCTGAGGCTGGATTTGAACTCAGGTCCTCCTGACTCCAGGGCTGGTGCTCTATCTACTGCACCACCTAGCTGCCCCTCAATTATATTTTCATCTAATTCAACCACATACGTTGGACATTTGTGGGCCACCTGTGGCCCTGTAACCCTGTGTTTTACAACTCTTTTCTGGAAACGGCAGGTAAGAAAGCAATCACAGTCTGGGTAGCATAGTAATGTGAATAGACTTTATTTGGAAGTTATATATGGGCAATTAGGTGGCACAGTGGAATCCGGCTTGGAGTTAGGAACAATCATCTTCCTGTGTTGAAATCTGGCTCAGACATTTACTAGCTATGTGACCCTGTTCGCCTCAGTTTCCTCATCTGTAAAATGATCTGGAGAAGGAAATACAAACCACTCCACTTTCTTTGACAAGAAAACCCCAAATGGGATCACAGAGTTGGAAATTATTGAAAAAGTACTAAACAACAACAAAAAGTCATATATTCTCATGTACCAGAAAGTATAGGTGTGGCTACTCAAAGGACTTTTGATTTCGTAATGGAGCCTTATAGGGTGGAAATTTCCTCTATCAATTCAATCATAATATGTTAATGATTTCATGTACAATCAATGACTCTAGATCCAGTGCTCTCTATATGCAATGCACTACCTCACCATGCATATATGTATAAGTAGGCGCATATATATTTATATGTGTATATTACACACATATACATATATGTAGCTGAACCGAGTCAATATTAGTTAGCTTTTGAACCCACAGCTTTTCTTTGTTGGCTTTGAAATTAATTTTAGTTTTCTTGATACAAAGCCTCAAAATTGTGATCGGCCTGCATTATCCCATACTGTGAGAAGGCAGCTACTTTTATGGCTTAACAAAAGTAGAGTGGAAGACTATATTTAACTGGGGCATTCATATGTGATCATGCAGCCGAGCAGATTGTGTTCCGCCGGGAGAAGTGGCTGTTAACTTTTTGTAAATTCAGTGAAGCACTTATAGTTATACTTATTAAAAGACGAATCAGACAAAAAGCAGAATGATCTATGCCAGTAGAGAACAAATGCAGGCAGGGGTTTAAAGTGAGCAAATATTACATGCCTGGCAATGAAATAGCTATTAATGAATTGACCCCTCAGAGTTTAACCACAAAAACAAACAAACAAAAAACTCTTCTCAAGTCATTAGCAGACAGGAGAGAATTTGAATGGATGTGTTTTGTTTTTTAACCAAAACTCATCCTTTAATGTTCTTCTTAAACACAAAATATATCCATAAAAAATAAAAAGGTCTTAATGTCCTTTTGTACCAGAAAGTAATTTTAAGCTACAGGGGTGAAATGGGGTGGGAGGAGGTGCACTACTTTTGTAAATGGAGTAACAGTGACCAAAGGTTGAGAATTAAAGGTCTCCAGAGGAGAGGGAGGGGGATTAAAGCAGCTTTACTATATGTCTTTAAAAATTAAGTGCAGAATGATTCCTTATGGCATTCTTTCACCAAGAATATAGTACTTAGTATAGCTGACTGCTGGATGTTAACACCTTGTTGCATGGAATACCTTTGAATCTGTTCTATAACATTGATGGGATGACTCTAAAAATAAAAGGAAATATCATCAACTGGAAGAAGAACTGGGGCGAATGCCTTCTGAGGCAAGTCTCTGGAGTACAAGTTAAGATCCCATTTTCACTTAGGTTCTCTCTAATTGCTTTCATCTCTATTTTATTTTAATTGAACTTAGCCTAACGAGGCAGTAGATTATTTCTGTTTAAAGCAAACTGCCTGGCTTAGTCTAGTTCTGGATCTCCAGGAAAAGAAACACAGCCACCCAGTTCTTAATTTGAACTTCAAGTTTTATTGGTAATATACAAATCAGCAGAGGTACACATATACTAAAAGGATTCAACGTTACATGTGATTGTCAGTTTCACATGCCACCCATTTCTCACTCGTTTGTTCTGGATTCCAGAGAAACAGATCAGGTAAAACTAGTGTCATGTTAAACTGAAGTGTGGTTTTAAGTATCAGTGGTGGTAAAGAGTAGTACTGTGTCACACTGGTATGTAGAGGGATGCAAAGAGAACTATGTTCTTTTTCAAAACACACTAATCTAGGATAAGCCAATTCCAGGAACCTTTGTGAATGAAACAATCACGATTAAGCAGCACACAAGAGTTGGTAGTATATTTTGATGTCAAGGGCATTCATTGACTCATTAGTCCTTGCTATTTCTGTCTAGCTGTTTATCCTCTGGGGAAAGAGGCCCAAGCTGGACAGACTGGATCACTGCCAAAGATGCTTAGCAAAGCAGAGTCTTCACTTCCCCTCCTCTCAGTAGAGAAGTGGTGGGCTACAGGTGCAGAACAAAACATATCCTGCCAGAAATAGTTGATTTGTGGTTTATTTTGCTTAATTTTACTCCATTGTTACAAAGATCAATTAATTGTGGTGGTTATAGTGGTATTGCTAGGGAAATGATAGAAATTTCTAAAAAGCTGTATTTTTAACAGAAACACAACATTGTTGTCTTAGGTCACAAAGAGTGTAGACTATGAGAGAACATTCTAGCCTGCAAATCAGATTTGGGTAAATTTTTGTTCATAAAAATTGAACAATACTTTTGTTTCAGTAGTGAAACTGAACAGTCTTCCAGAAATGGAACACAGGAAACTAAAAGGAAGTTTACCACTTTAATTACAGCCTAGCTATCTGATGTTTATTCAGCAAACCCTCCCTAGAAATATCAGAGGACAAGTAATTGGAAGGAAAAAATCCAGAACAATTACTTTCAGTTTTCCCTACATTGAAATTAAGTTGTACTTGGTAATGTGTAATTTCCTTGATCTACCACTTTATTAAATAATCTCTAAAAGACAGCTTGGTCCCTTTTGCTTAAGATTTGAGTAAATAATTAAGGCCATGTAAACAAAATATCTGTTGGTGCAGTCCTCATAATTGGTTCTCCAAGATTCGTAGGCACTGAAGAATGCTCATACAAATGATATAAAGTTCAAATTACTTGCTTACATACCCATAATCTATGCCCATCAATCAATATGAATATTGCAGTAATTTCAAAATAATATACTAAAGTAATTAAGTGTGCTTCTAAATACTCCAGAAAATTACAAAAATTCTTCCAATCATCATTATTAGGGAATCCGGCAGTTAGGGAATCTGACAATCTTAACTTCAATTAATTTCTTTAAAACTTATGACAGCATACATACAAATTTAGTATATTAGATTATGTTTATGGGCATCTTAACCCAAGTTTCATTCTGCTTGAAGCAGCAAAGTGCAGAGGAAAGATAAAAGGATTTGTAATCTGGAGATATGGGCTCAAATCCTGATTCTACCACTTAATACATATGTGACCTTAAGCAAGTCATTTAACTTCTCTAGATTTCAGCTTCCATAAGAATAAAATGAAAGATTGGAGAAGATGATTTTTAGGTCTGTTTCATAGCCAGTGCTACAATTAGAGCTGGACAATCTGTTTTTTTGTTTTGTTTTGTTTTCTTTTGTTGTTGTTGTTGTTTTTCTGAGAGGGCCAAAATTTAGAGGGAGACATAGTAGTATTCTTGAGCATGCTTCCTTTCTCCCTTGGTAGCCTTACTTGACATAAACTCTCATTTGGCATTAAGGTCTTGTTCCTGGGAAAGTTTCCTCCTATGTATTCCACCAATAACTGTACCCCTGGTTTCCATATATCACCTCCCCAACCCCAAACCAATCTCTCCTCTCTTGATTTGTTTTGTTGCTGTTGTTTTAGTTTTGTTTATAAATTTGGGGCTAGGACTGATCTACAAGGTACATTCCATTCCAATGCTAAAATTTTATAATAATTTGAATATCTAAAATTAACACAGACATATACTCCTCACATATATACTTTAATACATATGCTCTCAAAAATGATACCTTGGAAGAGGAAGTGCTTGTATTGCCTCACTTGGCAGGAGTTAGTCTATTGGGAGATAGGTGTTAAATAATGATATTCTTACTGTTGCCAAACATAGCAGATGATCTTCCTCTATATAGAAAGCAGAATTATCTTACTCAGTTATTTTCTCAGTTCCCTTTCCTTACCCATCTTTAGCACAACTGTGCTCACTAACCTAATAAATTAACACTATATAAGTTTTCTTCAAATTAGCAATTTCTTAGAGACATAGCATTTAGGATCAGTTTTAACATTATTAGCTATTAAATTCTTGGTTTATAGTAGTGATAATTGGTGTTAATTATTGGCCAGTTATTTATATGACACTTTTTTCATTCAATAAATTATTTTTAAATCTAAAAAAATCTAATAAAATGACACTTTTTACATATTCATGTGCAAAAATCTACATAACAAAGCCTGATTTATCTTTAAAATTGCATTTCAAGCAGATTTGCATTTCCCTTTATTATAGCATAATGATAACACCTCACATGTATGTGGCATCCTATGGCATAAGAAAGTACTTTTCTCATAACTTTCCTATGCTAGATGTGCTGAAAGTATTATTGTTTTCCACTTAAAGATGATGAAACTGAAATTCAGAGAGGTTAACAGTTCTCATCAGAGTAGGAATTCAATACATGCCTATTGATGCACTGATTGAGATTTTAAAATGTAGAGTATTCTGGAAGACATGGGGGAGGGGCTTTAGAGAAACTCTATTATACGGATAGGGAAATTGAGGCTTATAAAGATTAAGCAGTAAGCCCAAGAGAAAAATTGCAAGATTGTTCCCCTCCAAACCCTCTGCTCTCTCTTCATTCCTCTCTGTTTCTTCTTTTCTCTCTATTCCTATTTATCTGTCTCTGTCACTCTGTTTTTATCTTTGTCTTTTTCTTTCCCT
The DNA here is from genome assembly GCA_011680675.1 of Gymnobelideus leadbeateri. Classification (NCBI taxonomy): domain Eukaryota; kingdom Metazoa; phylum Chordata; class Mammalia; order Diprotodontia; family Petauridae; genus Gymnobelideus; species Gymnobelideus leadbeateri. The sequence continues at coordinate 86,941 of WOXC01007167.1, read as the reverse complement.
CTCTCTTTTTCTTTGTAGCTCCTTTTTGTCTCTGTTTTCTCTTTGTGTCCCTTTCTATCTGCATCTTTGTCTTTCTGTCTCTCTGTCTCTGTCTCTAACACACACACACACACACACACACACACACACACACACACACACAGAGTTCATTGGTGGCAGATCCCAAAGAACTAAAATTTAGTTCTTCTATTTCTCAGTCCACTGATTTTTCTACCACCCCAGACCTACACAACATGGGGTGGGGGAATGGGAATAGAAAGGTGGCTATGAAATGGTTTATACTCTTATTCCTTTATTTGGTTGTTTCCCTAATAATAATATATAATTTCTTGGTATTAGCACACATGTGAAGGATCTTGTTGAGACAGAGATATAGAAAAGAAATCTTTTTTAATGAAACAAAAAATGATTAATTAGAACAGGCAAAACATAAAACCATTTATTGAACAGAGTAGACTGATTGGCTGGTTTTAATTGAATCGGCATTTAGAGGAACCTGCATTCAAATTCTGACTTTGCCATTAGGTTGTTGTACTTTGGGTAGGTCAATTATACCTAGGATCATTTTCCCCATTATAAAATGAAAATGTTAAAAAGGAAAACTTTCAATTCCAACCAAATGTACAATATTTCTAAAATTCTGATATGTAATTTTGCTATAAACTTTAGGCTATAAGTAACTTTCCTAGTTCACCCTCTCACATACAACCCCACCCTGAGCATGTAGTCTCCCAATAATTTAATTAGATGAAATTATTTCATTGGGTAGGTATCTATTTACAATAATTTCTCACATTACTAATTGTGGCTACATAGAAAAAAAAAAACAGATCCCTTGGCAGAATACAGTCATGTTGAAGTCAGAGATGAAATGGCCTTTCATATTTTATTTGAAACTCTAGTACCTAGTAGCTCCAAATAGCCAGTATTTGGTTAGTGCCTGATGAGCCAAATCTTCTCCCAATTAAGTCCTAACCTCCTTATATTTCATCAACATTTGTTTTTTTCCAAGGTCATCTTGGTTCTACATTAGAAATGAATGATTCTCTTTGCAGATTCATTAATTCTCTCAAACCATTAGGACTTTGTTTGCTATTCTACTTAATGGTAATTTAGTGGTTCTTCTACTCAAGTCATTTTATGATGCCTCTTCAAGCATGGAAGTAACTCTAAAAGCAACGATGGTAAATGTTAAACTCTAGAAAGTTCTACAATGCTGGAAAGGCTTCAAGTACCAGGAAAGCAAGAGACTATCTTGTCATCTGACATGCCAGACTAGTAATTGTTAGAGAAATTAGGTTGATGCTAAGGTAGCAAATTTTGAGACATAGTTGAAAATTTAGTATGAAATCATATATGGGAGCATGAAGGGATGAGGTTTTAATTGAGATGAACTGCACTGATGTAAACAAACTTTTTTATTGTGAACACTTGAGTGGTTAAAATGTAGTTGCATGCATTTGCAAATAGTTTGGGTTATTTTGACAATGCTATCTTTAAACATAAGGGAAAACCATGAGAGAGAATAGTGAATAGCAAGCTGTCTTTATAATAAAGAAATCCTCAGTCCAAACAGTATGTCTGAAAAATATTAGCTACATGGCTTCAGGCAAATCACTTTGGCACTCAATGCCCCCAGGAAATTCTCTAAGATCATATATAGTAATAGTTATTATAGCTAACATTTATATAGCACTTACTATGTGCCAGGCCCTATGCTAAGAACTTTGCAATTATTATGTCATTTGATCTTCACAACAACCCTGAGAAGTAGGTGCTATTATTACCTCCATTTTAGAGATGAGGAAAGAAGCAGACGAAGGTTGACTTGTCCAGGATTACACAATTAGACAGGAGTCTGAAGCCACATTTGAACTCAGTCTTCCTCAAGGCCTAGTGCTCTATCCATTGTGCCACCTACTATATATTGTTGACATGCCCAAAGTGATATAGGTAATAAGTTGCAGGGACTCACAATGTACCTAATCTAGACCCTGAGAATAAATGATTTCTGTATCATATACATAAAACCATGTTTTAATTGTTCATTTTAGAGGAAGTTTAAAGTAATAGAATTGGGGTGGCTAGGTGGTGCAGTGAGTAAGAGCGCTGGCCTCGGAGTTGGGATGACCCGGGATTGAAACCGGCCTCAGAAAATGAGCACCCACACATAAATAATGACTAGCCGTGTAACCTTGATCAAGTTACTTAACCCCAATTGCTTTAAAAAAAAAAAAGTAATAGAATATTGGCTATAATCAATCAGCTGATGAGGGAAGATGCATTTTTGATAGGTAATTTTCTCCTTTTTGAAATCTGTGCCTAAGTTAGCATTTTAAAAAGGCAATGAATTGCTACTTGAATTTTCAAATAATGTAGTCCTTTTTCAATGTATTGGGCTATAATTTCAGATCAGGAATAATTCAAATCAGTTGTGACATTAAGTTGGAAAAGAAAAATGACCTTATCTAATTTTTAGTTCTCATAAATAGGAAGAATAATTTTTAAGTTGCACAATTCTCTAGATTTTTTTTAATATTCTTTAACACTTTGGCAAGATCATAGGAGTGATATGGCATGGAATGACTGTTTTTCATACCATTTTTGGTCGGGAGTATCAAAAATAGATGTTTGCATTTGATACAGTCAATTATTCACTCATTCCAAGACAAAAAAAGACACTTTACTCCCTTGTCCAAGAATCTGGTTATTTCAAGCTTAATAAAGTTGATAAGGTCTTTGGATTTTATGGAAATCTTGTCTGCTTTAGACTAGACAGAATAAAAATTATTTTTAAAAATGTTCTAAAACTGAAAAGCTTCTGAAGCCTACCAGGAAAGGTCTTTTTAAAAGGGAGTAGGAAGTATTTCTGAGAATGGATTTTTTCACTCTTTTCTTTGCTCATTATTTCTGATCTGAAAAAGACTGTATCTCTGAAGAGTGTTATAGGAAAATAACACTACATGATCTCTAGATAGAGAAGGATGTGTTAAATTCACAAGAAATGGATATTTTCAAAATCTAAAAATTTCCAGGATAAATGCATACCTTTTTAAATGATTCTCCCTACAAGAGATAGAGGATTGAAAATTTGTGTTAGAATTTATTAGTGAAGAATCACTTCATAACTTGGGAGGAAATCTTAGTCAAAATAATTTGAAACTATTTTTAAGCTATTATAGCGAATTAGAAAATAAATTGAAAGTTTGGTTTCATAAGAAAGAAATTATTTCAAATACACAAGCCCAAACATTGTGATTTATTAGTTGAAATATTCATTTAAAACAGTTTCTGATTCATCCAGGTGAGAAACCTTTGCTTGTGAACAGTGATCTAATAATAATAATAAAATTATAGTATTTACCATTTATAAACCACTTTTTCTCACAATAATTCCCTGTGGAGTATCTGGATTCTAATCCCACCTCTGATATTTTCTTGTCTGTGTAATCACGAGCAAGTCACTTAATATCTTCCTGAGGCCTAAAGTTTCCTCATCTGTAAAAGTAGTGTACTGTACTAGATGTGACTTTAGCTATTACAATACTCATTTTACATATGCAGAAACTGAGTCTCAAGGAAGATGAGAGTTTTATGGAATGAATAATTGTCAGTCCTGTTATTTAAACTAGGCTCTCTCCAGAATCCAAATTCAGTGATTTTTCCAGTATCTTGGAATAGAATATTGTTTCTAGGTCTGGGAACTATATTATGGGAAGAGCATAGGCAGCACATTCAGTGGGTGATGAAAAAGATGACAAATGGCTTAGAAATTATGCCGTTTGATTTTTGTTTTTTGTTTTTTTTTAACTACAGGTGCTTAGCCTGGGAAGAAAAGGCTTGGTAGGGAAAAGTATTTGAAAAGCTGTCATATGGGAAAGTGATTAGATTTGTTTTGCTTGGCAGCAGAGCAAATTCATAGTAGCAAAGGGTAAGAAATGAAGAAAGGTGAATTTTGTCTTGATTCACAGAAAAACTTCATAAGAATTAGAGCTACCCAAAGTAATATGGGAAGCCAAAGAAATGGTAGATTTACTTCTTTCTAGAAATCTTCAAAGACTAGGTCTAAAGTAAAGTTATTGTGGGACAGATAGGAATTGATCTAGTCAGCCTCTGAGACACCTTCAAACCCTGAGAGTTTCTGCTTTATAGTATACTTTAATTATGACACTGTGTAATATAGCATGGGATTTGACCCATACTCCATTGCTCTGTTTCAAATCACGATGTCATTGGTATTGATTCTTCTATTGCTTCAGATCATTGCCTCCATGTGTCATAGTGGGCTGTCTTCATAAACTATGGAAAAGAATTCATTAGTAAGAGGCCAACTTTCTGGTAAAAAAGAACACAGGGAATGTTCAAGTTCATTTACTGTTGAGTCAAGATAGTTGATGGAATTAGTCAGGTACACTGAGATTTCAACTATAGTTGTCTTTTGAATCAGTTTTAAGAACTGTACCATATTAGCCTCCCTCCAATACCTACCAAAGTGGGTAAAGGTCATAGGGACATATAGAGATTAAGTTATTTTCAAGACAGATCTAAGAAATTTTATTATTCAAAACGGTTAGGCCTACTCATAGGAACAAAAAGTATTGAATAAGTTTGCCATATTCCATTTTCTTTTCATTTTTCCTCTGGATTCCAATTTAATTTTTATCACTTAGTAGTAGTAGTAGCTATAATTTCTTTTTTCATTATCTTCCTCCTCCTAAATCCCTTTTTGCTTCAACACTCTAGTCCCCAGGGAAAAACTAAAACAGTAAACCCAAACTTAGAATGTTGCTACATTCTACCAATTGAGGTTTGGAAAGGGAGTAAGAAGCCAATAAGTCTGTTATAAGACTTTACACACTATGGCCTGAGTCAGTTCTGTCTCAGATTCACCTACCTCAGCCCATTGACAATTTAACCTTGAGGGCCATAAAAAGTGCTCCCAAAGTAGTTACTTTTTGTTCATAGAATTGTTGGAACTGGAGCTGGAATGGAATAGAGATTATCTAGTCCAATTCTATCATTATACTTTATACAGGAAGAAACTGAGACCTGGAGAAGTTAAGCCATGAATATATATATATATATATATATAGAGAGAGAGAGAGAGAGAGAGAGAGAGAGAGAGAGAGAGAGAGAGAGAGAGAGAATACCATTTTAATGATTTTCATAAGAAATTCTACAAACATGCCAAAGTCCCATTTTACTCACATATCTTTTTCTATTCATAGCCATGGCAATTAGAAGGGATGAAGCCTGTACCACAGTATTATGGATTATAATATTGATAAATATTGAAGCTAAACTAGTCTGCTTTCCCTCTCTTGGAACCCAAATCTAAGCACCTTTTCCCCTGACAACCAAGCTGAGCTCTTCCACTGGGAAGATACATAGAGAGATAATCTATATGCCAGGGAAGGATTAGAGGAGATAATGTGTAAAGCTTTATAGATTAAACCCACCGCATAGTATTAACAAGTGGCTTCAAACTTATAACAAAATTTACTTCAAGTTTTTCAAGTTAACACTTTTGAAAAATGCTATTTCTCATCCTAGACAACACAGTGCTGCCAAAGGGCTTTACCTCTATGAATGAAAGCTGAAGGAGCCAATAGTGTGGAACTGTCAGGCAAAGGTACTTAAAAAAAAAAAGAAATAAGTAATCTCATTGTAATGATCCAAGACCAAGGAAATCTTGTTACAATGCAGAATTTTATAAGATTTTTTCAAATAAAACTGTTATATTTTTATATCTCAAATCTACCTTAATTTTTTAAATTATTATTCTAAATATATGCAAAGACAATATATAGTATGGAAAGAGCACTGAGTTGGGAGACTTAGAAATTGGGGTTTCTTCTTACATTGACAATATGTGCATCTATTAAAAGTAATATTAAAGTATCCTTTGATTCCCTTTCCCTTCCCATTTGCTACACTCTGTTTTTTGTCTACTTAGTTCCAACTTCATCTGGTAGGGATTACTTCATTTTTGTCTTTGTATTCCTGACACATAACATACTTTTTGACATACTGTAGGCACTTAATAAATATTCATTGAATTGATAAATGGTGATTTTCAAGATTTTTGCCTGTGCCTGATCCCATCTCCCTATGCTATTTCTCGAGTGTGGATAAGGAAGTTTGTTGACCATAGCTCAAGATTCCCATTAGAACTTAAGGAGAAGTTCAGATGAAGAGGTCATGTGTGGGTACATAAAGAACAGTTAAAGTGACAGTCCCTTGGGTTGAACAGGAACCATTTTTATAAAAGATTATCGTTTCTCAGTCTTCTCATTTTTTATACAAAACCTAGAATTTTATATTAAGTATTATACTATACATATAGTATAGTTTAAGTATATATACTTATATATTAAGTATTATACTATACATATAGTATATCGTACTGTACATATAGTATACACATTATATATATATAAATATGAATATAAAGCTTTTGAAATATTGATAGGGTTCCTTGCTTTCATTAGTAAAGGCATTGTCTTATACGTGTGGACCCTTGATTTTTGTCTTTTAGTTTTACAAAGTTGCCTGGGGTATAGAAGTGAAGTGACTTAACCAGGGTCATATAGTCAGTACAGGTGACAGATCTTTCTTCTTAGCCCAAGACTGGATTCACTACACCACGTCACTTTTCATGTTTGACAAATTAAATTATAATTCTATCTGGACTCTATTAAATCATTGCAAATGTAGATACATTTGATTCTGTATCTGTAAACCTCTCAAATACTGACTTTTAGGCTTTAAGATAAAAGCTTTTAAAACTTATTTGCTCCTCCTAGTGTGTTTCTGAATTGGAGATTGTGAATCAACTGAGTCTGGTGTTTTCTCAACTTTTAATCATTTTAATTGCCAAATTATCTGCTCTAATGCAATGATAAAGAATTTTAGTATTAGGTTCCTTCCTTTCTTCAAAGAAAAATTGTGTTGTCTCCTATAAGGACCTTAACTTTATTTTAGTAGCAGCACAGTAGTGAAGTCTTTGGTTCCTCTCCATAGACCTCAGTCAACAACCTTGCCCTTTTACCAATGTATTGCAATAAAATCATATTATTCCTATTTGGAAGCGTGTTTTCTAGACACACAACTTTTCATTTTTTTCTCCTTTGCTCTTATATAATTGATGATTTTTTCTTCTTCTGAATATTTTAAATTGTATTTCTTTCCTTTAGTACCTCTTACCTCTCCAATTTTAAAACCTAAGTATATATGAGAATTTTAAAAATGTAATTTTTTGCAATGGCTTCTCCAAACATATATACAATGATTTACAGCAATCATTCTGTCACCAGCTAAATAGAGCATCCTATCATAAAGCCACTCATCATTTCTGCCAGCTCCACAGGCCTTAGGAAGCAACTTTGATCCATAATATCTTCTTCTCTGTTGTAAGACATATTCTGTTACCAAAAAATTAGGAGCTTCATAATTCATTTCAGATTACACTCATTAAAACAAACATCAAAGAAAAACACAATGTATTTGTCATATGCTCAACATTTTTCCAGATAGATTTTTTCCCTGCCCAACGTTTATGCCTTTTAAAACATAATTAGTATAGTCATTAGAAAAGCCTACAGGTCTCCCACCTCCCCCAAAAAACTACCCTTTCTTTCTTCTTTTTTTAAATTATTTCTTTACATGCTTATGTACTATCTTCTCCACTCAAAATGTAATATCCTTGAGGACAAGAATATGGGAAGTTAATTTCCCCCAGTCCTAAAAAATCTTTTGATTCCAGATTTCACTGCTTTCTTTCCCTACTGTGATCCTTCTCCTTTTCAATTTCTCTGTTGTTCAGTTGTTGTAGTCGATATGAAGATATACCTTAGATGCAAAGAGTCTCAAAAACCTTTCCAAGTGTTGATTGGCTCCATCTTTAGGCTTTCTTGAACTTCAATATTTTGATATAAATGACTTTAATAAAACACAAAATTAATGCTGCCCAAAAAAATATACAATGGGAAAAACATGTGAATGCCACTTGATGCCTTTATGTTTTTAGACTATGCATTTTAGTGAAATATTATAGTTAAGGTATATTAAACCAGTTGTTATTCTAAATCTTTATCCTTAATATATTTATTTGTTAACAGAGACATAGAAAATCAATGCCAGTATATTTTCTCTGTGGTTTTTGCCAATTTATCCTGTATATATTTTGTTCATATATAGTTGTTTGCATATTGTCTACTCCTTAATACTGTGAGTTCTTAGAGAGCGGGAACTGTTTTTGCCTTTCTGTTTGTCACAGCACCTTGTACATAGAGCTTAATAAATTTTGTTGTCTTTTCTCTCTCTCTCTCTCTCTCTCTCTCTCTCTCTCTCTCTCTCTCTCTCTCTGTTTCTCTCTGTCTCTCTCTCTCTGTCTCTCTGTTTCTCTCTGTCTCTCTGTCTCTCTGATACCACTATATAGCTAGTGCTTAAGCTGATCTTGATAATTGTTTGCTGATTGATTATGTCTGTTTGAAATGAGTTGAAGGACCTTGGGATACATTCTCTCATACAATTAATGTTATTGAGCTCCAAAATAATACAGAATGCTATTTAATCTACGTTATACCTGAACTAGAATACTTATAATACATTTTTAACCTTAGAAAGCACAGGTGTCCACCTTCCCTGGAGAAAGGGTGGTGCTGGTCTAGGCTCTGGCAAGTGTTAATACTCCGTACAAAAAAAAAAAAAAACCAACATATTCATGCTCTACAGATGAATAAAGAAAAATAGATCTCTAGGTCAGTGGTCTCCAACATTTTTTGTTCCAGGAACCCTTAAAAAAGCAATAATGAAATAAGTTGTGATCTCCTTGAGTAATTTAATATACTATTTATAACATTCTTTGCAAATGTATAGTGTTAAAGGTGCCAATAAAGATGTTTTATAATGAACCTTTGGACTACTGTAATGAATTCCAAGGGTCTACCAACCAGTAAATGTGAATCATTTCTCTAAGTCAGTCATTCTCTAGATCTACTAATTGGGAAAAGAAGGGAAGTGGATGGGGTGAGAGATCTAAATATAAACTCACTTGATATTAATCTACATGCATTGGCCAACATAAGGCAAGTATTTATTAGACAGAAAATATATTAGCATATGATGCAAATAATCATGTTATGTTCTAGGAAAGTCAGATATTTCTTTGAAGATTTTAACATGGAAACTACATAAATCATAGCAACACAATTGGTGTCGATTTGAATGCATATGTGTGTTTTTGTGTTTGTGTGTGTGTGTTTGTATTATACTTGAGGTAGAATACTAATAACATTATTTTAATCATTCCAAGCACACTGATCACCCAAGCCCCTGGCAAATATCATGTGATATTTTAAAATATCTTTTTAATATTTAGATATTTTCATATAGACATAAAATCAAACATGTACACATCTATTTATATGTAAATCTTAGTTCTTTTAAGCTTCAAGCTTAAAATAATTTTGCAAAAATACTTAGATATGCATAGGTATATCTACACAGATACATTTATTTAGTGTTCCTAAAGCCTCAGTGATATTTATATATAACTCATATATAGTGCTCTAGTCAATTCTCTAAGACTACCTGTTACAGAGAAGGTTCCATGCATTATTTAGAGCACAGGGCAGGGGGGGTGTTCATCACCTTGGAGTTTCCTATGTGAATCTAATTTCAGGTCCAGTTCATATCCTTATCCAGTCCTTATATATGCATACATATATTACATATATCTTATTTTTATGGCTCCTGAAATATATGAGCTTTCTACTTTATCATATTAGCCTTAGTTGAATATGCAATATGCAGCTGAACTCTGAAGGATTTCTGGGACTCAGAGAACAAGAATCTATAGCTTTTGGGGAAATTTCTATGAAGAATACTTAGTTCAAATTTGCTGAAAACTGTTGGATGGCATCAGTATTGCCACTCACACACAATCTGCCACTGCATTTATCCAAGCTGTTTAGCACCAGCATAGTTAATATATTTCACAGAAATGAGAAATTTTCAATCAAAAAGACACCTTAGGGATCATCAAATCCAACTCTGTTTCACAGATGAATAAATTGGGGCTTAGATACATTCATGGATTTGTCCAAGATCAGTCAGCTACTTTGTAGGAAAGTGATGACTTAGATCTACTTTTCAGGCTTCCTTGTCTCTATCCACTATGTTGGCAAGGGAAGGGATCACATAATGAATGGTTACTTTTCACACGGTTCATGGATTTAGCTTAAAGGTAGCTTTAGTGAAAGGAGGAGTGATTATGGTTTCTTACAGGTAAAGTGATTCACTCTTATATTTAGATCAACTTGATAATTAAATTATACAATGAAAATTATATGCAAGGTCCTCTTTTTTTGAGGAGAAATAAGTAGAAGAAATAAATTTTAAAAGGTTTACATTGATTGCTGGGGGAAACTTCTCAATCTAGTAGTAGTGTCACAAGGTGATAGGAGGGACTAAAAAGAGTTTTGTTCTATTGGCTATTGATGTTATATTAGTTTATAACTACATGGTTGGATGATAGACACCCACAACTGCCCATATTTTAAATCACAAAATTTAGCCTAGATATCCAAATACAGTTTATTCATACTCTGCAGTTTTGTATTATGCATTTTATCTCTATACTGCTTCTTATCCTAGTTTTCTATGGCATATTTCGTGTAGGAGAGGAAATCAAACAATCACATTATTAGAAGAAATTAGGTTACATCTGGCGATGAAAATTTATGGTACAATCATTTACAAGACTGTGATTATTTACAGGGATGACAATGAAGGCATTTGCATAGCTTCATTATTCTAAGGATAGAAATTAACTTGTGAAATATAAAGACATATTTGGCATTCTCAAAATTTTATTTTTTATATCCTTTGTTTTGGTTTGGGGGGTTTTTTCCCCTCTAAGTTATAGTAATACTTAGACTCAGACTTGGAAATGTATGTTCTTTGGTCAATCCTTTTTCATATTCTGCTAAAGGAATGCATATTATATCAACTCAATGTCAGTCATTCATTATTAATATTATAGTATTTTGTGTTATGGTTGAAATAACTATTGGATGTTTGTTTTGTGTTGTAGAAAGAAGCAACAGTTTACATTTTCGTATAGTGAAATGAGACCTTTTCTATATTTTTGTTCTAAATTTGCTTAATATATTTATCTATGTTAATTTTCTGTTGTTAAAAAATGATCACAAGTTAATGTGCAAATAAGGAAGAAAAAGTAACAACTTCCCTAATTATGCCTCTGATTTCATTTCCATTATCAGGGCTAATTATTTACTTCGGATAGGAGAGTTTATCTTAATCAGAACCATGAGTAAATTACAGTGTGCTTGAATTTTGTAACTCTTGTTTAAATATCATTAAGGATGTATTCCAGGCTAGAAGTATATGCATATGTTAATAATTATAACCAAGACACAAAATATTAATAAATGATTTGTCTGAATTATAAAAATAGAAAAGAAACCACAATTCATGCTAATTTCTTACCTTTATCTTTACTTTTAGTATTTTTTAAGGGACAGTCATTAGTTACATTTGGTTTTTAAACATGATATGTGGTATTTCCATTAATGAATTGCCTATGTTTACATAGGTGTATATTGTAAACCTAGGGGTTACTATGGGGGTTACTACAGGGATCTCGAGATTCAATAGGCAAAAACTCCCAAATTTGTAGTAGCTCTATTTTTAAAAGTATAGTTAGAAAACATATGAATGTATCATGATTATGCCCCCCAACAACTAGACAGTGAAAACTCATTAATAGCAGACTAAAGGGTTGGAATCCTAACCCTACGCAACAGACCTATGCAGCTTTCAGAGTAGTCCCATGCCTTAGTGTCACTACCACAAAGATACAAGGAGATGCAAAAGATAGCATTAATCAAAAGTATTTATGAGTAAAAGATTAGATCAGTCAGAGATAGTATTAAACAAAATTGAAAAAAAAAAGACAGGGCTAGAAATGGGTGACAGATTTATATCTATCTAAGGAAAAGCTGAGAGGAAGCAATGACCATGAGTTCTATGTCTGTCTTCCCCTGAGCTCAAGCTAATGGAGTTGCAATTTAAAAAGAAATTTTTAAAAAGCCTTGTATCTCACCCCTTTAGCTTTTACCTCTTGGAGTCTCCCAGGAAGACTTTAACGTGGAGAAATAAACTGCAGGGATTACTGCCACCAGCTGTGAGGTCCCACCTCTGCCCCACGGGTTGTTGTGTTTGTCCTTTGTTTTCAAAGAGGACCAAAGCATCAGGGAAATGATGATATGATTTACAGTTGACTGATTTCAGTGAGGGAGGGCTGTGCAAGGTCACCAGTCTCACTTTCTTCTCCAAAAGATCTGGATCCAGTGACTAGATATTCATCAAGATGACATATGAATGAAAACCCAGGATGAAATGGAAGACCCTAAAGCCCATTCAGTGAATAGGCAGGCTTCTTTAAGAAGTGAATCAGGGGAGGCTAGGTGGCGCAGTGAATAGAGCACCAGCCCTGGAGTCAGAAGGACCTGAGTTCTGAGCCGGCCTCAGACACTTAATCCGCACAAACAAAAAAAACTTAGCCGTGTAACCTTGGGCAAGTTACTTAACCCCAATTGCCCTAAAGGGGCGGCTAGGTGGCACAGTGAGGAAGAGCCCCCGGCCTCGGAGTCGGGATGACCGGAGATCAAATCCGGCCTCAGAAAATGAGCACCCACACATAAATAATGACTAGCCGTGTAACCTTGAGCAAGTTACTTAACCCCAATTGCTTAAAAAAAAAAAAAGTGAATCAAAGGATGGCCCCTTTAATTAGAAAAAAAATCAAGATGGGAGGGGAAGATTCTCAGGGTTGCTGTTCCAAAGATAAACAGTTACCATTGACATTAGCTCTAAACTGAAATACAACCATTAAGTTGAGCTTGGGCAGGGACCTATTGTGGTCCAATCTATGAGGGGTTCAGAGGGGTGGGGAAAACACAGCCACCTCCTTCAACTTTTCCAGCCTTATTTCTTTCTTAAGATCCTTCCAATTCCCACTCTTTATAAAGGCAGGGAACTCCACTTTTCCATTCCTGATATGGTATAAGCTTCCTCTCTTCCCTTTTCTGGGAAGAACTATAACTCTTTGGGTCTTTGGCCATTTAGACTCCCTTTCTAAAAGGACCATTGTAAAATAAATCACCTACAGAGGCTCCCAGACTTATTTGGCACACCACCCTCTCTTCAAAAAAAAAAAAAAATTACTCAGTGGCTTCCATGGTTAGGTTAGGTTAACCCTTATATTTATTCAACTCCACCCAGTTGCACCTCAGACTACTACCATCCCCATTGTTCCAGGGGGCAGTATCACCCACTCTGAGAATCTGTGAGAGTATTCAAAGATGTGTAAATTTACACATCTGCTATATCTATATCGCATATAGCTGTAGCTGTATCAAGGACAGCGAAGGTGACCCAGTGGATAGAGTGCCAGATCTGAAATCAGGAGGACCTGAGTTCAAATCCAGCATCAGACACTTACTAGCTGTGTGATCTTGGGCAAGTCATTTATCCCTTTTTACCTCAGTTCCTCATCTGTAAAATGAGCTGAAGAAGGAAATGACAAACCACTCTAGAATCTTTGCCAAGACAACCCCAAATGAAGTCCCAGAGACTTAGACACAACTGAAGTGATATACCAGCAGCAACAACAAAAATATCTATCTCTATCATCTATATTTATATCTATATTTTCTCTCTTTCTCTTTCTCCATATATCTCAAGGCTTGTCCCTTAGATATGAACCCAAGGGTAACTGGATATTACACATAGATGTATATATGTAATTATTTATCTGCACATATATTTATATACATCTATATATACATATGTATAAGTATACATTCAAATATACATGTATATTTTTCTATATAAAATAGCTTCTATAAATGTTCCTTTTTTGGAGCTATTACCTCTGGTAAAAAACTTCATTTCAATTCCTGTTACATGTTTTTTTCCATTTTTTCTTTATTCCTATTTTCAAATGTTAAAATCTTAGAATAATTTTCTAACTGGAAGAGACCTAAAGGATTATTTAGTGTAACTATTTCACTTTATAATTTATAGAACTGAGGACCAGAGAGGTCAATTGACTCATCTAACATAACAGAGCTGGCATATCCAGGACTACAAACGAGTTCTGTTAATATGTGTGTATGTGTGCACACACGCTCCCACAAATGCACACATATACCCACACATGCATGCAAACCCACACACACATGCATGCATGCATACACATTCTTATCAATTAGACTATCACTTCCTTTTTAGGACAGAGGACTTATCTAATAGCTCTATTATCTCTAATGTGAATCACAGCGACAACACAGAGTAAAATTTTAGTAGCTATTGATAATGAGAAAACAGGAATGAAACAAATAAATATTCTCTTTTTTCAGGCAAACCTCTGATTTTATCAGTTGTAAGGTATTTCCACTACTGACACAAATCTCCATTTTCTCTGAAACTTAAAGTTTACAACATTACCTGGGTCATTGAAAAGTTAAGTGATTTGCTCAGACTCACTGGAATAGGATTTGCACTCATGTATTTCCTGACATGGTGGCCAATTCTCTATCCAGTACCCAACACTGTGTCTCTAACTCATTTATTTCATTAGGGTGATTCTTTTTTGGTTTGGGAATAATAGCAATAAAATATGTAGCTTTCACTTTAGAGTCTAAATGTTTGACTTTCAACAAGTAATAATTTAGGAAGCTAGTTAAACTTCTATCTTTGCAGTAGTTATAAACTGGAAACTTTGGAAACCTATTTCGGGTTACATAAGGGCCTTAGCTGATCTCACACACCATTCTGCTGGATTAAAGGCGTGAGCATAGAGATGACTTTGTGAACCCTTATGTGAAGTCTCACACATGTGGTCTGAATGAAAATAATTAGAAAACATTTTCAACCTGAAGCCTTAATTGAATGCCCAATTCTCAAATCACATGATTTCATTACAATTCCATCAGAACTTTGTGCTATTACTAAGTCATGAGATTTTTAGGTACTGTGGTGGGTGGAAGCAGGTGGCAGCACATTAAAAACAGGAAATTGTTGGGGAGATAAGCAGAGGATTTAAAGGATGACATCAGACAATTGTGTGAAAGGAAAAACAAACACATGCAAACAAGTGATGGGAGAGTTATGTAAGGCAAGTAAGGGATATTTAAGGGTCAGTTCATGTGCTCCTCTAGAATAAACACAATATAAAAGGCATATGAAGGAAGCTTCCAATGTTTGGTAGACCCTTGCCACCACCCCCATTTGTGTCCAGAAGGATTTATGGGTGGATAAGGATAAGAACCCAACAGGATGTCCAGGTAGGGTAGGGATGTGACCAATATCCTTGAAGAGAAGCCCCACTATCATAAGCTCTTAGATCCACAGGAGATATAAGTTTTCAGTTTCTCTGTGTATTTGAGTGAGTAGGAGAACATTTGAGCTATATATGCATGTTTTATTACTAAATGGTTCCCTTTAACTTTGAAAAATTTAAAGTGACATGTTTCAGAAGCTAAGCATACTACAAATGGTGTTCCTGTTACTTAGCTGCTGATCACAAAACCTGGCAAATTCAAGTTAGCTTGTCAGTTGTGTTGTCCTCAGCTTTCTACTCAGCGCACACACCCCTCTCCCAAAATGACTTCTGGCATTTGCTAAGCACACATTATGTACTCTGCTTCACAGGCAGAGATCTGAAAAGGGAAGTGGATGAGTATTCTTCATTTTGTATCTCCCCTAGTGCCTAGCAGAGTGTTCTGAACAAGTTATGTTGCTTAATAGATGATTCATCAAGAAACGAAATAAAACAGATGAATGTTAACAGAGCCAGTGCAGTTTAATGGAAAGTACCCTGGAGCTAGAATCTGACTCCTCTTCCAATCCTGGCTCTTTTTCTTACTGTCTTTGTTACCTTGGGCAAGTTACTTCCTCTCTTTGGGCCTTGATGTCATCCTGTGTAAAAAAAGGAGTGTGGAGTGGTTAACTGTGAAGTAACTTTTGAGTTCTAAATATAAGGTCCTATAAAAAATAGAGTAAAATGAGTTAAAATTACTATTTACCTATGACTCCATAATGCTGACAGAGGCAGTATAGTACAAGGAAAACATCCCCAGATCTAGCATCAAGAGAGAACTGGATTGTAAACCTCACTCTGACATGCACAAATGATTAATCATGCACAAGCCATTTAAACTCACTAATCATCAGTTTCCCCCTTTGGAAAATAAGACAATAAAATTATCAGAGCCCCTGCCTTGAAGGATTTTTGTAGGATCAAAAGACATTATAAACATCAGCTATTATTAGGTAACTAGGTAACACAGTAGACAGAAGCCACAACCTGGAGAAGGGAAGGCTAATGTATAAATCCAGCCTCAGATACTTAATAGCTGTATGACCTTGGGCTAGTCGTGTCACCACTGTATGCCTCAGTTTCTTCATCTGTGAAATGGGGATAACACTTAACACCTACATCACAGGAGTGTTGTTAGACTCAAATGAGTTAATATATGGAAAGTTCTTTATAAATCTTATAGCAATATATAAATTCTCTTGTTATCATTGTTGTTGCCAGGGATCATTTAACTTTGAAATATATTCTAGATATTACAATCTAATGCACAGTATTTAGCTTTGGGTAGACGGCTTTGGTCAGATAGGGGACAGCTTAAGTATGTTCATAGAAGGGGGTATTCTTTCTGTTTAAAAAAAACCTTTGGATGCCCTGAATTTTCTTCCTGACTTCATCAGACACCTGCTGAAGTAGCACCTGCCTTCTTGGCATTTGAACAGGAGCGGAAGTGATGCTCTTGACTTTCCAGGGCAGAATCACTTTAAGCCCCCCTACAAGTGTCAACAGGTGTGAGAAATGCAAGGAGCTGAGCCTGGGGATCAAGGCTGGCAGAAAAGGAACACGTCCTGCATTAGTGATGACACATGCAGTTGTACATGAGCTCCCTACAAAGACCCACTCCTGCCTGGCACCTGCAGCTTACCAAAAAAGTCTAACCAACTTTCGACTAGGCAGAATGCCATCCCAACAGATGGATTTGAATGCAGCCAAGACGCCAGGTACTTCATGCATCAAGTGTCTTTTACTAAGAGTTTGAATCACAGCCAGAGCTAGCCAAATGAATGTCTTAAAACCTCTGTGTGATTGCTTATGCGATGAGGTTATCGCTAATCAACTACAGCATCAAATTAACTTTCAGACAGTAAGCAATTTGAGAATTGGGGTTTTTTAAAATATGTTTTCATTTTAAATTTGTGTTTATATACCTAGCATTAGTACTTGCCATATTTCAAAGACTTAAGAAATGCTTGTTTGATTTAATTCTTGATACCTTTTAAGGTTAAGTGAAAAGATTAGGCAGTTATTTTGCATCTGTTAGTACAGTACTTTTGTTTGTTTGTTTTTCTTTTCTGAACTTTCCTGAATGTATGTATCAATTCATTGTGAGTGTTCTGCTTGCCAAAGTCACTGCTCCTCTCCAGGCCTCAGTTTCCTCCATTGTGATGGAGGAAATACGAGGATATAAGGAAATAAGAGGACTGCTATACATGATTCTTAAAGTACATTCCAGTTTTAAATCCTATAAAGCTAGGAATATGATTTAACCACCTCATTTTATCAATAATGTAACTGAAATCCAGGAGGGGGAAAGTGACTTACAGTAGTTTACAAAGGTAGC
Source organism: Gymnobelideus leadbeateri (assembly GCA_011680675.1). Taxonomy (NCBI): domain Eukaryota; kingdom Metazoa; phylum Chordata; class Mammalia; order Diprotodontia; family Petauridae; genus Gymnobelideus; species Gymnobelideus leadbeateri. The sequence goes on along the minus strand of WOXC01007167.1, from coordinate 69,191 downwards.
TGATCCCTAGCTGGCTCTAAAACCTATGATCTTAAGCTATTTTCAGATTTCACCATAAAATAGATATACTCATTATTTCTGTCAATTATTCTGGTTTTTTTGGAAAGGAAGAAGTTTCATTAAAAATGATCTGCCTTAAAAAAACTGAATATTATAGAAGTTAGAGCTAGAGGGACATATGATTTTCTGATTCAGTTCCCTCATTTCACAGAGGAAGAAACAGAGGCTAAGAGAAAGGAAGTGACCAAGTTCACCCAGGTAGTAAGTGGCAGACCTAGAATCTAAACCCAGATCCTATTACTCAATTTTAGCCTTTCCATTCTACTGCTTCCAAGTAGAACTATTTCAAAATGTAACATGTTTATCTTCTAAAAAATTCCTGAGCAGAATCTCTGAATATAAACCTGGGAATTCTGACAAAATAGCAATGACCTCAATTCTCCTACCCATAGCTAGAAGGCTTCCCAACTGTAGAAAAACCTTCTGTAGGGCATCTCAGGAAAAGGATGTTTTGGTCTTTTTGGAAAGAATAACTTTCTTTAGATGTTTCCTTTCAGTTCCTACCTAAGGAAATAGATCTATTACTTCATGAATAAGAACTAGACTGTATTTATAATATTTGCAAAAGTACTTGGGATCAAGTGAAGGTATTTGTATAACTCATCTTCCTTCTGACATGTTAGCTGTGTCACCCTGGGTAAATTGCTTTGCCTTTCAATGTACCAAGAACTTACAAAAAAAATGTACATAAGTGAGTATTTTCATGAATGGAGGCAGTTTCCTCACTGGGGGTTCCCTATAATGATAAAATCTCAGATCAATTTCCTGGCCCTCCCACCCCACCTCTTTGCTCCAGTCATAAAATTATTCAGTCATCCTCTGAAGACAAAGCTATTTTTTCAGTGTTTTTATTATTGACTCAGGAACCCTGAATAGCCTGCAATTTCTCTATAACCTTTGTTTGATTATGGGATCTAACTCTGAGTCAACTTGAACAACTTCTTACAGTTCTATCATGTAAAATAAATTCATTATTGCTCTGATATATGAGCTTATTTATGAAGAAGGCTGATTTTCCCCTTACAATTAAGAGCTAATATTTGTTTTTAAATTTCTTCTTATCCTTTAAAAGTATGTTATTATAGTGTGATGTGGGAATATAGAAACTGATTGAAATAGTACAAAATGGAAAAAAAAATAAAATAAAATCCTCCTGGTGAAAGAAATCCAGGGCTGCTGTTGAGGGCTCTGAGGGTTCTGCATTCCATGGCCCCGAATCCAGGCTGGGGCCACTATATGAGGAAGTTGACTCTCCACTCCCCATTACTACCCCCCTCCCCCAAAATTCTGACTGTCCCTGAAACCCTGGCCACTTGAGTGATACAAATAAAGTAGTAACCATGAGATAAGAGAGTAGGGGAGTGTCACATGGGAATGGACTTCTGAAGTTTGCAAGTTGGGCTCTTCATGTAGCAAACAATGAAGTTCCCCATGAGAAAGTATGATGTAAGTGCTTTAGCTATAGTATATAAACCTGACCCCTCAGATGTTTATTTTAGACTTGCTAAGCATGTAATAAACATATGCTTCCAATCTCTGCCTGTTCTATAGACTTATTTATTCATGCTCCTCCGTTTCAGTTGGTGCTGCAAGTGCTGGCAACACCCACAAATTTCCAAACTTTTAAAAGTACCCTAAAGATTTTAAAATAAATTGCCTGGTCTGACACTATATTGCCTCATTATCTGAGAACTTTCCTTCCACCTTGCTTCAGGTTCCCCCACTGCACCCAACCCCACCCCACCAAGAAAAATGAAGATGGAATTCAGCTGAAGGCTGTACACTTTGTTGTTAATCATTTCAGTTGTGTCTGACTCTTTGTGACCTCATTTGGGGTTTTCTTGACAAAGATACTGGAATGATTTGCCATTCCTTCTCCAGCTAATTTTTTACAGATGAGGAAACTGAGGCAAACTAGGTTAAATAACTTGACCAGCATCACAACACTAAGGTGAGATAAATCAAGTATGGAATAACTTTTATCTGTAGGATCTGTGTCATGCAGACTGCTAGTTCATCAATGGAATCATTTTTCCAGCCTAAGAAAATTCACCAGCAAAACTCAATTGTGAAATGATATCACTGACTTGATAATTTAAACTCTTAATTGGACACAATTAATTAGGGAACTATTTTTATAGATTCTTTTGGTAATCACATTAATTACGAAGGATGCACAATACTTGGGCTCTCTCCAAATGATAATACTCTTTACAGCTGCTGGCCTGCAAAATCTCCTCTTGTTATAGAGCCCCAAAGGCTGGAGTGGAGGGTTTGGCATACCATTTGGCAGTCAGTACATAATTCGGGAAGCAAAGTGGACTATTCCCTTGCTTACAGATTTGTCAGTGCTTCTTCCTAAGATTAATTATAGTCAGGAAAGAGTCTAAAATGGAATTCTAATCTGCAGAATACATCTGGCTGACATGAAACAGTCTTGGCCCAGCAACAGATGCTAAAAATGTACATTGGGTGGGGAGATTTCATTATATAAGTATAAATTATATATTAATGTACTCCCTCTGAGTGTAAGTCCTTTGAGGGAAGGGATCCTATTATAATGAAAAATCTTGGAAAAGCTATTGGAATTTGTCATGTCCCCCAAAACATGTTAATTCATAATGTCAATATTCGACTTTTACCATCCCATTCATCAGATGTTACCTAGCTCCTTTAATGGGCAAGCCTTTACAGGTAAATAGGGAAAGGTATAATGTTAATGCTCTTTAATTCAATATGTGAATTGGGGCTATATTCAGATTGTTTCTTCAATTTCCACTTCAGAAGCCAGGGCTTTCTAGCATAGAAGCCATGAATTTTTATTAATATCTCCAAAATTTTATTTGAAAATATTGGAGCCCTTTTGACTGAATCCAAACTTCACAGAACAAATACCCTTAATAAAAGGATTTGTTCTGTAAAACTTGTATTCAGTCAAAAGGCATCACCCAAGGACCTAAAAGGCCTTCGGACCACAGGTTTCCCACCACCTGTACTAGAGATTTTGGACTTGCCAGATGTCATATGGATAGGAAATGGTAAAGTCCAAGTATTCCAACACCAAACACATTGTTCATCCCAAAACATCATGTTGCCTTCATCACACATTTGTTGAAAGATCCATACTTGCTACTTCCACTAAAATCCTTCATCCAATACCTTATCCTGATATGGGTTATGTATTTGCAATCATATGTATTTTTTTATTCTTTGCAATCATACGTGTTTTTTTTATTCTTTTTAAAAACTTTATTTTGAGAAGGGGTCACCAGACTGCCAAAGAGGTATATAATATACCACATACATACACTCTAACTTCTTACAATTAAAAAAATCCCCCCTTTTTGTTTGTAAAGAAAGAATGGTATAATATTAAAATAGCTCTTTCATATCAATACTCCTTCTTAGATTTAGACTCTCTTAGTCCTAGAGGTAGTGACAATGTTGATCATGATAACTTCCAGCAACAAATTAGAATATGGAAGATTATGTTACTTTGACTGTTCCTCAACTGATCCAGAAGATCACAGTCCTCCAAATTTTAAGAGGTGATTTCCACGAGAAACTCTGACAAAAACAAACAAGAAAGCAATCAATAAAAAAAATGTCACCTCTGGCCAACCTCATAGTGCTGAACCTATCTGAGATCCCCTTTATGCTATCTCATGGGCAATAAATACACCCAAGCTTGGTTTTATAGTTCCATGTAGTTGTCTTTATAGTTCCATAGGTTATGTTAGTAATTGTATTCCACTTGAATGACTTTTAAGAACCCAAATTTAACCCATATCAGGATAAGGTATTGGATGAAGGATTTTAGTGGAAGTAGCAAGTATGAATCTTTCAACAAATGTGTGATGAAGGCAACATGATGTTTTGGGATGAACGTGTTTGGTGTTGGAATACTTGGACTTTACCATTTCCTATCCATATGACATCTGGCAAGTCCAAAATCTCTAGTACAGGTGGTGGGAAACCTGTGTTCCGAAGGCCTTTTAGGTCCTTGGGTAATGCCTTTTGACTGAATACAAGTTTTACAGAACAAATCCTTTTATTAAGGGTATTTGTTCTGTAAAGTTTGGATTCAGTCAAAAGGGCTGCATTTGAGGACCTAGAGGACTATATGTGAGCTCAAGGTTGCAGGTTCCCCACACCTGCTCTAGTATGTCTTAATCTTTCCTCAAAGGGAAGTGTTGAGGAAATCATTATGTTGATTTTGAAATGATATATAAATGTGAGATTCAATTATCATGATGACATTTGGAAAATGCTTAGTTAATCCCTTGAGTCTACTGGGCCAAAGAACTCTGCTAGTAACCTATAGCTATCATCTAGGTAGATTTGAAAAAAACTCATAAGCATCTGCAGAACAACAAGTATAATAATTCTCAGGACAGTTCCTTCATGTAAGTGGTAGTATTAGGATAATATTCAAGTATCTCTTAGAAATGCTGACCTACAATAATTCTTACAATCTATGAAACTCATTATTGTAAGTGTTTTTCCCTGAAGAGGGAAAATGTCCATTTTGTTATCAGAAATCATAGTACCACAAATTGAGGAATAATGAAAGCGATTTGATATTTGAATTATAAGAAAATACCTGAGCATTTTCAGGTATTCCGTATTTAGGGAACTACAGTAGAGTTACTTTAGAAATGCCAGAATCTTATAAATATAATTAAATGGTAGAAATGCCTAGAAACACACACACACACACACACACACACCAAACAAAAAAACAGACCAAAAAAAAAAAAAAACTTGAGAGCTTGGTGTTTCAGCTTGAGAGTTAGAAAGGTATTTAGAGGCCATCAAGTAGATACCCCCCCCCACCACAACACACCATTTAGCAGATGAGAAAACTGAGTCATACAGATGGTGATTTGTTGTTGTTCTTTTCAGTCATGTCTGACTCTTTGTGACCTCATTTATATGGTTTTCTTGGCGAATATCCTACAATGGTTTGCCATTTCCTTCTCCAGCTCATTTAACAGATGAGGAGACTGAGACAAAATGGGTTAAATGACTTGCCTAGGATCATACATCTAATCTGAGGTCAGATTTGAATTCAGAAAGATGAGGCTTCCTGACTTTTGTACTGGCATTTTATCCACTGTACTACCTAGCTGCCCAGGGTCAAATAATTAGTAAATATCTGAGGTAGAAATATACTGAATTCCCCTCACCTCCTCACATGCTCTTCCTTATTTTTGGTGTCTTTTTTTTTTTCATTTACTGTTGGTAGTTTACTGATTTTTTACTTATTTTTTCTCTCTCTTATTATCCTCCCATTAAGAAAAAATAAAATGGAAAAATATTTGTAACAAATATCTATAATTTAGCAAAACAAATTCATACATTGTCCATGTGCAAATTCTGAATCTTGAGTCTGTCACATTTCTATTAGGTGTGGGGTAGCATGCATCATCATCATTGGCCTTTCACTGATGAGAGAGTTCTTATGTCTTTCAAATGTGTTTGTCTTTATAATGTTTTTGTGTAAATTTTTCTCCTGGTTCTGCTTACTTTAGGCTGTTATTAGTTCATATAAATCTTCCCAGGTCTCTGAAAAATCATCCCTTTATCATTTTTATGGCTCAATAATACTTCATTATTTAAGTAGATAATAACAAAATAACTTGTTCTTATACAGCACTTTAAGGTTTCTAAAGAACCTTATATAAATTATATAATAATTGAGTTCAACAACAATTAATTATGCAAAGCCATATATTTTAAAAAATTGTGAGAATAAAAAAAGGAAGTAAAGCATTTAGTCGATTAATTTCAATTTAATTCCACAAATTCAATTTAGCTCAATTCAATAAACAGGGATTGATTGTTTACTATGTACCAGACATTATGCTAGGTAGTGGAGATATAAAGACAAAAAATTAAACAATTCCTGCCTTCGGGGTGGCTAGGTGTCGAAGTGAGTAGGAGTGCAAGCCCAGGAGTTGGGACAACCTGGGATCGAAATGGGCCTCAGAAAATGAGCACCCACACATAAATAATGACTGGCCATGTAACCTAGAGCAAGTTACTTAACCCCAATTGCTTTAAAAAAATTTTTTTAATTAAAAAAATTTCCTGCCTTCAAGGATTTAACATTCCACATATGCACAGAATGTAGTAGATATGGAATATGAAAGAGTTCAAGGAGGAAGAGAGAACTGGGATTAGGGAAGGATGCAAAAGGAGGAGGCACTTCAGGAGAACCTTAGATGAAGAGAAGTGGCTGAGGGGCAGAGAAGAAGCCATATATTCAAAGTATGAACTACAGCTTAGGCAAATGTAGGGATATAAGATGGAATGCTGAGTTCAGGGAAGAGGTAATGGTCCAACATGATAGGAACACAGAGTCCACATAGAGAGCAAAGAGGGTCGAGGGGCGGCCCTGGAGTCAGAAGGACCTGAGTTCAGATCCGGCCTCAGACACTTAACACACACACACACACACACACACACACACACACACACACACACACACACACACACACCCCTAGCCGTGTGACCTTGGGCAAGTTACTTAACCACAATTGCCCTCCAAAAAGCAAAAAAAAAAAAAAAAAAGAGGTTCAAAAAAAATGGTAGGAATCTGAGCTTGGAATTGATGTTTCTCAGGTAAAGGAACGTGCCCTTTGTGGGGAAAATCTAGGGCAATTAATCTGTAGGAAGTTGTACTATTTCTATTTTTGTTTAGTTGTCTCAGTTGTGCCCAACTCAAAGGGCACCCCATTTGGGGTTCAGAATCAGAATTTTCTTGGCAAAGATACTGGAGTGGTTTGCCATTTATTCTCCAGTTCATTTTATAGGTGAGGAAACTTGGTAAAACAAGATTGAATGACCTGCCCAGGGTCACATAGCTAGTAAGTGTCTAGGGTCAGATATAAACTTGGGGAGATGAGTCTTTCTGAGTTCAGGCCTGGCACTCTAGTCACTCTGCCCCCTAACTTCCCACTTTTCCCTATAACTCAATTATCTATTTATCGTTAAAATACTTGAACTGTGATCACATATATAGTAATAAAATATATAGTATAATGTAAATATAGAGTACTAGAATAAGGTATATGTATGTTTATAATATCTAGTGTATAGATATATATGTACACACATATCTGTGTATTTACACACACCTTATATATGTCTGTACACATATTACAGGTTCAGATATTCATATACATGTCTTGTACATGTGTATGTGTGAACATACATGTACATGACACCAGTGTGTTCACATGTGCACATCTGTATCGTGCGTGTATCCATATTTTATTTATGATCATATATACAGGCATGTTCATACAGGTGTGCATTGTGTGTGTTTAGATGTATTGTTATGACTGTTAAACCAGGTATATGATTTTTTTTTCAGTATAAGTATTATAGGTGTATAAGTAAGGAACTTGAGTACCTCTCTGCAGTCTTAAAATAAAGGTGCTTCACTTGTGGTGCCCTGACCTACAAAGGGTCCGTGGATAGATTTGAAAGGATCTAGATGCTTGGAAGGGAAAATATTTTATTTTCATTGACCTTTGATTTTGTTCATAACCTTTTGGATTTTATTTTATGAATTTAAAACATCATTCTGAGAAGGGGTCCATTGACTTCCTCAGACTGCCAAAAAGGTCCATGTCATAGGCTAAAAAGAAGTTGAATACTTAGAGTGTTTCTTATGGCATGGTGAGGTGATGATGTTAAGTGAGCCTTGCCCAGGGTCAGATAATTGGTATATGTTACTAGCAAAACTTGAGGCTAGGTTATCCTTGTTGAGACTATCTCTCTAACTGTTACACAATGTTGTGTAACAAATGTTACAAATGTAACAAATGTTAGGAGACAGTTATTCTCCATAAATAAATGTGGTTAGTTTAAACCAGAGGTACCCAGTATTTTTTGTCCGTGAAGAACACATGGACGACAGCTTACCTTCTCTCCCTGTTGCAATTTCCAGCAAAATAAAGAGATAGTGATGGAGGCAATAAACTGTATAGGAATGTATCAGCAAAGGCTTATGAGAGCTATGGTTAGTTGATCCCAATCAAGTAACAATTTGGGACACCTGCTTCCCCAGTTTGGAAAAGATTACTGTAGCAAAAAAAAAAAACCCTACATTTTATTAGAATCAGAAAAACCTGGGTTTCTGGTGCAGGTTCTACCACTGATTAGGAATGTAATAAGAGGCAAATCTCTCTGATTCTTATGTTTTTTTCTTCTGTGTGATGAAAAAGATGGGAAGCAAATGAAAATGTTATTATTGCCATCTAACCACTGTCATCCTTTATCATTATGGTTGCCAACAAAAACTTTTACAAGTGAGCATTCATTGTTGTTGTTTTTGTTGTTCATTGTTTTGCAGGCTTTAGTGGATAGAGCTCCAGACATGGAGTCAGGACAGCCTGGATTCAAAGCTGTCTTCAGCCCTTTGAATCCATGTGACTATGGGCAAGCCACTTAACTTTGACTCAGTTTCCTCATCTGTACAATGAGAATAATAATAGCATCTATCCTCCCAGAGTTGTGAGGATCAAATGAGATAATAATTATAAAGCACTTAGCATGATGCCTAGCACACAGTGCTATATAAATGGTCTATTTTATTAAAATAATTATAATTTATTATTATTACATGTGTTTCTGCATTTTGCTAAGAGCCTGTAAAGATGGCTGGAAGTAGAAAGAACAAGTGTTATTAGAAAGGACCTTATCTGACTTTGGGCTAAATGATATTACTGATCTATCTATAGGTATAAACCTATATATTTGCCACCTAGATAGTATGAATATAAAACCCTAATGTCTAGATAATATGCTCTGTCAGGCACTCAGGGAATTACCTAACCAATCTGTGGAACATCTGACAGTTTTTTTTTTTCCTCCATGACTTTCAAAGATAATTGTCAGTCAATTTGTAAATTTGTTAGGTAATTCCCACAGCACCTTATGAGGCATATTGTGGAACAGATAATTATAAGTTATTGAAGGTCATATGAAACTGAAGAAGTAGCAGAGGATTTGGGGTGAAACGATACAACTTCCAACAAGCCTTGAAGAGCCAGAAGAAGAATATTTTCTTCATTGTTAATTATTAAACATTTGTTACATTCATATCTACATCAGTCCATGAATATTTTTCCCATTAGAACTTCAAAGCAAAAACTTAAACAATAATAGTATTTAGAGAAAAAAAATCAACACAAGGTAAAAAAAAAGGGAACTTTGTGATAAAGTGGATAGGGTGCAAGACTTGGTGCCAAACATGGGTTCAGACCTCATTTCTAATACTACCTTTGTGAATTTAGGCAAATCATTTCATCTCTCTGAGTCTCAGTTACTTTATCTGCAAAACAAGGATAATACTATTGGAAAATCTAGTTCAAAAGGTTATGGCTAAGAACAAATCAAATGAGATTGCCTTTTTGGAAGTATTTCATAATTATAATTGTTCCTTTAAGGTACTACCTTCATATACATAATCTGCTAGTTTAAGATTAAAAAAAACATAGATCAATACTTGTGTTTTCAAAAATCCCAATATCTTTTAATTTTAAGTAGCAGTTGAACAGGAAAGTGCCACCTGATGGCCCATCAGCTTCTCATCTCAAGTTTTTTTTTTTTTTTAATTTTGGGAAGATGGTTTTATATGATTAGAACTTAGTTGCAAGAAATCTATTCTTATGACATCAATTGATTAACAGGAAAAAATAATAATTCAGAAGATACCTAAGTGAAGACATGGTAGATGGTATGAGAAAGAACAAAAGGAGAATAGAAATGGAATGGAAATAAAGGTTTTTATTTAAAATATAGCATGAAATGGCTTTAGGGATTACCATCATTATTATTTTCTCACCTCTGGCACATGCTGGCTGTGTGACCTCAAGCCTGCTACTTAACCTGTAAGTCTTCTAGCCAAATCCCTATGACTTTTAAGTTGCTGAGGTGTTGACCTACTATATTGATAGAGCTCCTACCCTAAGTAAAAATGGGAATAATAACAGCACCTGTGGCACAAAGTTGTTGGAAGATCAAATAATATTTAAAAAAAAGGAAAGTGCTTGGGAAAGTGCCTGGCACACACTAGATGGCTACATTAATGCCTTTTCACATATCATCCCCATAAACAAACGAAATCATGGATCCAGTCCATAGCCTCCTCCCCAAATTTTTTCAAAGCTAAAATCAGATACTGGTGACTTCATAACTACTTGTAAACTCATGGCTTTAGCTTAGTTTCATTTTTCCTCCCTGGGATTAGTTTGCCACTGGTTTTGGCTTCTTTCTCTCATCTCTCCTCACATCTCTTATGTATTCAGGTACCTTCTGGAACATTGATAATAAAGCCATAGCTCCTGGGTCAATTGTCAGTTGCATTGTTCTACTTTGGTGAGGGGAAAAATATCTATGCCACAGCTATGGCACTGAGTTTTTTAAGGGGTTATAAAACCCCTTCTGTCTTGGAAGGCTATAAACTATCATAGCATTTGGATGCTACCCTTTTAATCACCCCATACCTTTGATTAATGGTACCTGTCACACACCTCAGAGTTTTGGAAACTCATCATTGGGATTGAATATAATAAATCATGGGAGTGCTACTTCAGGGATAGTGAGAAGGACCTCATGGGTTTCCCATTTCCATGTGATCCTGTGTGTCTCTCAAGAAACAACCTCTACCCTTGTAGTAACTTCTCTTGAGTAGTCATTCAGCCCTTTAGAATTCGAACAACTAACAAAACTTTGAAATATAATTAAGAAATGAGATTGTTCTTAAGGTAAGTCACTTCAACTTTTTGAAAGTTAGTGAATTAATCTGTAAAATGGGGATAAAAATATTCATACTATCTTACTCCAGGGGCTGTTGTGATAAAAGTAATTTGAAAACATTAATTTGAGCCATGTTTATTAATATTCTTTAGTGAAATGAGTAGAATAAAATCATACATTACACTTTAGAAAGGCTGTAATTCAAGAATAGAAGGGGAATGATTAGGATGATACATAACCCAGTGACAGAGATGGGGGAAGAACAGCTGAGTCAAAATCACACTCCAAATCTTTCTTATAGAGTTGCTCTAAGGTGGTATTCCCTGAGTGTCATTGCTTATGACATTTAAAAGCTGAGTGGATAAGGAACTAAAAATACATTCTAGAGAACAATCCTATTCTTGAAAAAAAAAAATAGATGTGAGCTTCCAAAGGTTTCTTCTATTTTTAATTTCTACTCTAATGCTACAGTTGAGAGAATAGTATTTTTGAAGGACCTACTATGGAAACCAAGGTGAAACTGGAATAGGTAAACAAATATCAGTATCACTGAACAATAGATGAAAAGCTAGCAAACTTTATTTATAAGGTTATTAATCGTGAAAATCAAATGGCCTTAAGGGAAAAAAATGTACCTTAACATTTAATGTGGAAGTTTCTGCAATTAATTGAGAGTAAATCAACCAGCAAAGCCTCTGTTAATTTTTACAGGCTTAATGATTTCCCCCCCCTTTGGATTGAGAGAGTTGCATTCACCCACATAACTTTTAGCAGGTCTGACCACTTCTTGCTCTTTTCCCAATTATTCACTTACCATTGATTATTACTCGGTTATGTATCTGTTTAATGAAATTCTCTGACTTTCTGCCTAATACATGCTCAGACAGGGTGCCTGTTTAACTTATATTCAATTAATATCTCATTCCTCATTTTGTTCTAAAAAGTTTAAGTTGTATAGTTAAGCATTTTTTGAGTAATAAATAAGACAAGACCTTTGAATCACAAAATTCATTGATCAAATGTTATGAAACCAAGGATAAGAGGAAACGTGAGGCAAAAAGTAAGTGATTATAGATGTAAAGCTGAAGTAATCTCAAAGGACATCTAATATAGCACCATATTTTCCAATTGAGATTGAAACCAAGAGCAAATTGACTTGTCCAAAATCATGCAAATAATTTGTAGAATTGAGTTTTGAACTGAAGTTCTATAATTCCAAACTCTGAGGATAGTCCCTGGGCAAAGTTTATTTCTGATCTTGTCACATCTCCTTCATCAACATTCCACACTGCTCCTTTGTTACCCTTGACTACATCTCCCTGTGTTGCTTTATCTGCTTGAAAACCCATTTTCTTATTGAGATTGATGGAACTTTTTTTAAGGGTTTACTTTTCTCAGTGATGTTTACTTTGACTATAACATGGAGGGAAAAGATCTAAAAGAATTCACTGCTAATGTTTGAATTTTAAACACCATTATAGGTGCTTAGAGAGATATTTTGGGATATGTTAATGTGTACAGAAGGAGCAAGGTGTGTCCTTCCTGCATGGGTATTCTGAAACCAGCCCTAAACTGCTCTGAAAATAAGACTTAAATTTTTAGTGTGAACATTTATGCCTTGGAAATTTTGAAATGTATGCCTAGTAAAGTTACAAATCAAGGCTGGATTTATTGTTTTTTTTTTTTTGATTAGCCAGACTTAAAGAAAGGAATGGGTAAAATGTTAATAATATAGATAAAACTTAAAAGTGTATTCTGTGTACATTGGCTCTTCCTGCAGAGCCAACTGTAAATATTTAGCAGTACTCCTATGCCTTCCTGACATCTCAAATAATACCCCATAGTCAGCTGCCTTTTCCTCTTACTTTTAAGCCAGAACTTGCTTTTGCTACTAACACATTTGCTTATGAATATCATTTTGTGATGATGTAAAGAATACTGACAGTTTGTGGCTTCTCTCTAACTTCTTGACAGGTTTGTCTGTTCAGTGAAACCATACAACTTCCCTTTGTTCTGAATCTTTTGATCTCTATTTAACTTACCTAATAAAACAATGCTCTATTCAAACTGAATTTTCAGAATAATACCACACAGTATATTTGTGTTGATCTCTACTTTCAAAAATGGGCCGCTAGATAACATGTAAGATGGTGCAAATATCTGTACTTAGCAAGTACAGGAATTCCTAAATCATTAGCAGGGTGTGTGTGTGTGTGTGTGTGTGTGTGTGTGTGTGTGTGTGTGTGTACTGCATTCTCCAGGAATATTGAAAACAACAGAAACTCCAGACTTCTTGGGCACTGCTTTCAAAATCGTAAAGCCTTAAATCCTGAAGCCAGGAATTATATTTAACTACTAAGCATAAAAATAGTGTAATTTTATATGTAAAGTAATGTCCAAGTGGAGAAAAAAAAAAAGGTCAGTTGCAACCCACTTTAGGGACTCAGGATCCATGCACTCAGTGAAGCGGTAGGTGCAGTGCAAGTCGCTGAGACTCGATTTTTTAATTAAATCATTGGTCTTAGGGGACTATTGCATTAAAATCCAAGCGAATCTGACATGATGGCGAGATCTACTGGTCCTTACTCAAGTCATTCCATTAGTCTGCTGATTAGATCAGGAGGGAGGCATTTCAAATTACAGCAGCAGTTTTACAGAGGAGATAATTATGGAAAGTTATGAATGACAGAAATTACCGCAGCTCCGGGTTTTTCTTTTTTCGTCTTTGCTGGCTGTTTCACAGCCATTATGCTTTCCTTTTATAGCTGCCTTAGTTATCCACAGTTAATTAACATCAATAAATGATGGAGAATGTTCTATAGTCCTTTGATTGCTTTTTTATCCTTTTTTGTTTCTTTCTTAAGCAAACTGCCACTCATAATTTCCAAGGCACTGTTGTTGACATTGGAATTTAAATGATTCTTGATATTGTTTTTCTTTTCACATACTAACAATTTTGACTCTCCCACACTCAATTACTTACTACATACTAGTGCTTTTAAAAGATAGGTGCAATTAAAATCTTAGCTAAGTGTCAATGGTCTGCCATGTGGATATGTTACATATGAATGTGTGTGCTTTGGTTGATCATATATGGGCATGTGATCTCTCAGACCAGAAATACTACTGCAAATAGGTGGCATAGTGAATATCGTGGTAGACCTGGAGTCAAGAAGATTTTAGTTCAAATCCTTCAGCAGGCAATTTATAGCTATGTGATCCAGGGCAAGTCACTTAACCTCTGTTTGCTTCAGTCTCCTTTATAAAATGTACATAATATCACTTACCTCCCAGGTCTATACTGAGGATAAAATCAGATTGCCTTAAAGCTCTCTATAAATGCCATTTACTATCAATATGTCTTCTATCAGGTGCCCCAATGATCATACTTGGAACTGTAATTTAAACAGGTATCAATTGCCAGTATTTCTTTTTGTCTTTTCTTTTCTCTTTTTTAACCAATAGAGAGCATTTAAATCTTTCTGGTGTTTAAAACCTATCTTGTATTTTTAACATGGCTTAGTATAATTCAGATTTTCTGAGAATGTAACAGGAAACTTACATGGCATTAAATCATGCCTGATTTAAAAGTATCCCTCTGAGTGTCAAGCCTTAACTAATAACTTACAATTGATTTTTTGATGGAAGTATAGGTTCAAGTCACACCTAGTAAGTTCGTTTGACTGATGTGATTACTGTAAATTCCAAATGTTTCCAGAATTCACTAAAGTGTGTGTGTGTGTGTGTGTGTGTGTGTGTGTGTGTGTGTAAGTAAACAGATCTTAGTTATTGTTAAGTCTATTATTCTCTTTGTGCTTTGTATGATATAGGTTTAAGGAGGGTAGGGCAGATTTGGTTACTAGCAACTAAAAGGTAAGATGACTCAAGTTATGCCCAGCATTTTTTCCTCGAAATTACTTAAGTAAACTTTTGGTTTTTGGTGACTAGCGTTACTATAGATAGAAGTTGATATATTTCATGACACTACAGTAGAGTACACTGGAACTATTACTTCACCTGTTTGAAACACCGAATTTCTTTTGATGTGGCCTAGGTTTACATTAACTCTTTTTGCCTGCAGCATCATACAGTTGGTCCATAGAATTATGAGTTAGGAGGGACCTTAGAGATGCTCTAGTGTCTAGCTCATCAGCTTCTTTTATAGAGCATCAAAGTGAATCCCAGAGAAGCTGTGACCTGCTAAAGTTCATACTGGTAGGTAATTGATAAGTTAGTCTTTTGGGAGGAATTATAAAAGAGCTTCACGCACAAAAAAAAATAGATGAATCAGTCAATTTTGAAAGGAATGGGATTTATTTTGTACATTTAAGAGAAGGCTGTATGGTTTAACTGGATGTTCATGGCTAGAAGAAAAAGCAAGGGCAATAAGGGAATGGTACTATTAATGGTTTTCCCTCTCCCCAAACCAGAGCAGCACAGACACTTTCAAAACAAAAGAGATAAGGTCAAAGAATAAATCTAATCAAGATTAGTGATGACCCCTGTAGTCATGAACCTTATGTTTTTAACCATGAAGAAGAAACATGACAGTTTTTTGGAAACTGTTCCCATAACTTAGGACATTTTTATACCAAGATCTCACCAGTTTGATATGTGGGACTCCAGTGTACATTGACACTCCATGAATCATGTTAGCTCAAGCTTGCTGAAAAGAACTATGAAGTTAGAATCATCACTGATCACACACACACACACACACACACACACACACACACACGCATGCACACGCACATGTATATATGTGTCAGTTTCTTAGATCTACTTATTCTAAGACATGCAAGTACAGGAGAGGCAAGATTTCCTTTTATTACTTTTTGGCTTTCCACAACTAAGATGATAGACAGGAAATCTCTAATTACTGAGTTGTAAAAGTGTTAGAGATTCCTAGAATGTAAGATTGATAGAAGATTCCAGAAAACAAAAGAGAACAAGGCAGGAAAATGAGTTGTGGTCCAGTAGAGATAGCTTATCTTAAAATGACAAGACCTGAAATTTGTATATTCCACTACTTTCAGCAGTAAAATTTAAATCCATGTCTTATAATTTGAAATTTTTCTTAAATATTACAATGCTTAATATTAAGATCCAAGATTTTCTCTAAAATACCTAGGTATTCTTCACATGAAAAACATTAAGCAAAGTATCCCTAACCTACTTCTGTATTTTTTTTTCTTCCTGTTATCACTATTAGGATTTGACTTTTTACTTTCAGCCTACCCTCTCAGGATGTATAGATTTTTTTGAACTGTGGTTGTTATTCATTGTATTAGTTGCCCCCCCCTAATATTTTCTCCTCAGAAAAATTTATAAATGCTTATTATGTGTCTGTCATGGGCATACATATAACATAAATTAGATTGCATGATATCTAAACATCTAGATAACACCTAAATTCTTAAAGAAAAATTTAATTGACATAATGGCAGAGTAATAATAAGAAATATTTATGTTCCACTCAGAGCTAGAAAAATCTCAATGAAAGATAAAGGGAAAATACATAACGGAACAAACCGTCGGATAACTTGAAGTTAAAAAGATTTATGGCATCTTCTGAATGGGAACAAAGAATGCATATGTATGTCAGCACCATATGGCACTTTTACAAAAATAGGCCATGGATTAAGGCAACAAAAAGGGCAAATAACTCTTTAAAAAAAAAAAAGAAAGAAAATACTAAAAGCATCCTTTAGAGATCATAACACAATAAATTAAAATGATCCAGGGAACATAAGCAATAGACACACACCCAAATGGATATAACGTAATCTTAAATAATGAGTGGGTCAATGAAGAAAACATAGAAATAATTATTAGCTGTGAGAGACAATAACAATGCTGAGACAAAATAGTAAAATTTCCATGATACTATTAAAGCAGTCCTCAAGACAAAAGTGATATTCCTCAAAATTTATACTAACAATATAAAATTAGAGGATTAATAAACTCTAGAAAAATGAAGTAATAAATAATCCCAATATAAATACAAAATAAAGAGAGCTTGAAAGTTGGCTAAGAAGTAAATAATTTGGAAATCAACAAGTCTTTAGAATTTATTATTATTGTTTAAGTTGATTTACTCAAAACTGACTCTTTGTGAACCCATTTGGGGTTTTCTTGTAAAGTTACAGGAGTGGTTTGCCATTTCCTTCACCAGCTCATTTTTTTTTACAGATAAGGAACTGAGGCAAAAAGAGTTAAGTGTCTTGCCTGGGGTCACACAGTTAGTAAGTGTCTGAATCCAGATTTGAACTCAGGAAGATGAGTTTTCCTGACTTCAGACCATGGACTCTATCTACTATATGATCTGGCTGCCCTATGAGAATTGATTAACAAAACTAAAAGCTAGTTCTAAAAGATTAACAGAACTATCTGATAACCCTTTAGTCAGGTTCAGATGAATCTGGAAAAGAATAATACAATTATACCCCAGGTACAATCTCTATTCCATTAGAGATGATTTTTTGTTAAATTATACTCAGTTCTAAAGGGATGTTTATAAGCCTATATCTTTTGTGTGTTGGAGTGTCATATTCCAAGGTCTCCTCTAATTTTAAGTAAAAGATCCTAGATCTTGTATGAGCCTCACTGGGGTTTCTTGACACTTGAACTTTCTTTTTCAATGATTGCATTTTCATTTATTTATTTTTTTAGCTTTAATGTGAGATTCATACTTTCATTGATTCATTCATACATTCATATGATTCATTCATACTTTCTTTTTTTTTAGCATATGATGGTCAGTTGATTATTTTTAACTTTACCCTCTGGATCAAATAGATCTTGACAGTTTTTAATTAAATATAGTATCCAGACATTTTATTACAATTTTCAGGGTTATAATTTTGGTAGTTATGCTTTAGTATTATCCATGGGCTTCTGGGATAGTTTTAATCAAATTAGTCACTTATTCTAGTGACTAGTTTAGTGAAGGAAAGTCACTTATTCTATTATCACATTAAATTCTTCATTCATTATTCAGTCTGGTAAGATTTTTAAAGTTTTTACTAGAGTAGGTGTTTGGGATCTGAGCTGCCTTCCTCCATTCAGGCTGTCATCTCAGCTAGAAAAGGAGCTTTCCTTCTAATGAGGGAGACTATACAGGGAAGTTGTGGCTAGGAAAATGAGTTTGATCTGAAGTCACAAGATGGTGAGTAAAAAAAATACAGTTCTTTCCAGAGGAGTGTTATTTCCATTATATTTCTCAGAGAAAATGTGGGAAAAGCAGAAACAAGTGGGTAAAAAACTATGGGGTTCTTATAGAAAATACAATATTATATGAAACATAAGCTGTCTTCTTAAAGACAAGAGTGGAGAAGACATTCATATAAAAAAATCTAGGAAAACATGACATTTGTACATGATTCTAGTTAAGGAGCTTACATTGTATGGCTATATAGCTGCTGCTTTTTATTTCAAAAAGCTTTCTAAAGTGGAAAAAAATCATTCATTGCTTGAAGAGCAATATTATAATATCTAGATCTATATTTAATTGCCAAATCTTATTGATTCTATCTCCACAACATATGTTGCATCTTTCCACTTTTCTCCTTATGTCTCCTTTTTTCCCTCAAACATAGCCCTAAGATTTTATCTCAACATCTTTTGCTTGCAATGGTCTCCTAATTGGTCTCCCTATTTCCTTCTTTCCAATCCATCTTCCCAATCATACAAATGTGTTTATCCTAAAGCATAGGATATCACTTTCTTGTTCAAAAGGCTCTGGTGGCTCCCAATCTCCTCTATACCAAAATACAAACTCTGGCATCTATACCATCTGTCTGCTACATGCCTTTCCAGATGTATTATGCTTTACTCCCCTTCAAGCAATATATTTTCTGCCCACAATGGCTTATTTGCTGTTCATCCTACAAGATAATCTCCCTCTCGTTTCTGATTTAGCCCAAGTTGTTCCCCCAATGCCTACAAGTCTTATCCTCCTTTTCTCCACCCCTTGGAATCCCTAGTTTCCTTAAAATTTCAACTCTAGAAAAATCTTCTATAGGTAACCATTCCCCTAACTCCTAGTGTCCATCTTCAGACATGATTTGGTATTTTACTTTCTGTGCTTTGCATGTACTTATATATGAACATGCTGTTTCCCCTCAGTAAATGTAAGTTCCTTAAGGTCAGGGTTATTGTTGATTCTTGACTTTGTACATGTAGTACCCAACATTTTGCTTAGATTACAGTAAGCACTCCAAAATTGCTGGTCCGTGATTGACCCTTTCCTTCTTATCAATGAATATTTGAAAACCTATTTCTTTTAAACATGTATAATCTAATGATGAATGGAGAGAGAAGAAATTCCTATCTAAACTTTTCTTTGCCTTTACAATGCCTTACATTCCCTTTACAATGATATTCTTGTCACTATTAAATATTAAATAATATTGTCACTTATTTAATAGTGACTCTACTTAGGTATTCAGGACAAGGACCACATTCTGTATAACCGAGATGTTTCTCATAGAAGAGCATAGTTAAGTTTAAGATAGTACTGAATCCTTTTCTATCAGATATGAGAAATAATTTTGGAACCAAATACAACTGAAAAAGGGAAAATGCTTTTGTTGTGAAAACATGACCTCAGATTGATTACAAAAATCATATCTGTGAGGTTCTCTAATCAGCTTATTACCAAACTAATATGTGTGTAAACTAAATTTGGCAAAAATGTTTTGATGAATAGTGGGAACATAAGATCATAGATTGTGTCCAAAAAGTATTTCACTTAGTCAAGGCTCCGACTTTAGAAATAAGAAAACTGAGAATAGGAGATTAAGTAATTTTTTCCCTCCCAGGGTTTTATATGTGTGTGTGTGTGTGTGTGTATGTATGTATATAGTAGATGGAAGAGATAATTGGTAGTCTAATTCATGATATTAATTACATTGTGTTTAGTTACAATTAGAGTACTGGAATTCAAATTAGGAAAATCTGAGTTTGAATCCCATTTCAAACACTTGTTTCCTTGGAGAAGTCACTTAATCTTTTCATCCAGTTTCCTCATCTGTAAAATGACATAATAGCTCCTCGCTGATAGGAGATTTTTATGAGGACCAAATCAAACATTAATATATGTGAAGTGTTTTGTAAAGCTAAAAATATTATATAAATCATGTTATTATTGCTGAGACACTTCTTACTATGTAACTGACTAGAAACAATGTATAGAGCATTATGAGACAGAGATAGAGAAAAACAGAATTAGAGAGACAGAGCCTTCATAGTATTAATTACTTAAAGCAGTGTGATTAAAGTTTTCCCTCAGGATAACAATAAGTAGTCCAGAAGGTGTCAGCAACAAAAACCAACAACAACAATAGTGCCCTCCAGCCACTTGGAAATGGGGTATTACCACCCAAAATTTGGTTTTGTTTATCCATTTCATTTTTCAGTTTTTATTTTTTTGTCATTCATAGCATCATTTTTTATTCCATTACCTTGTAATCATGGGGATTGCATTCCACTGAAAGCACTTGAAATATGTTAGGGAGACTGCAAATCTTAAAAGGTCCTGGATGCCAGGGATGTGTGATAGCACTGACAATATATGTACTTTCATTAGAATCACTTATGGCCAGGGTGTTTTGACATCTACAATTCCCCTACACCCATTTACAAATTCATGCATATAAAGCCAGGAGGATAGGGGTGGATCTGGAACAATAACTGTATTCAATACTAATAATAAATTTATTCAAGTCTCTCCAACCAACTTTTTCACTACTTTCTCCCAACCATTTAACCTCTGACTGTAGGAGACCAAAGACCATAGAAAGGAGAGGAATTTTTTACCTGGAATCTGGCTCTCTTAGTTGAAGACTGACTCAGCATGTGTTCTATTACCAGAAACCCTTGACTATGTTTCACTTCACTCCTTCCTCTTTAATAACTTCCTTTTCTGGTAGTCCTTCCCACCCTCCTAGTCAGTTTTGGAATGAGGAGATATAATCAAGTCAATTTTGCCTTTCTTCCTAGAGAGGATGTGTTCATCTATTCCTTTCTCATCATACTCAAGATTCCAGCAACTTTCCTTACCAAATTGCCCCTCCCAAGGGACCATTCCCTTATTTGTTTCACTCATTATAATATAAACTCTTTGAAGGCAAGTAATGTCTTTGCTTTTGTATTTTTATAGTCAACACTTAGAAGATATATATAGTGGGTGCTTAATATATTTTATACCTTAATTAATAACAGATCATAAAACTGGAAGGGAATTCAGAAGCTAACTAGTGTAAACCTTTACATTTTTTCATGCAGAATCTATGCTCCATGCCATGGTACTTCATCAGCCTCCCAGAACCCTGAGAAGTTGATGTGTTTCTCTTCTCCCACACCATTGGCTACATCCCACACCTATTGAATTCCCATCTGACTGAACCTTAGTTCCATTTATACACTTAACATTAATTAACTTTTGCACCAGAGTTTTACTTCAAAGATGCAGAAAGAACAATTCACAAAAATCTTCACCCTATCAACACCAGTGCATTTTCCCTCCCCTATGCCAGTTGGTCACCAAACTTATATCATTTACTAAACTTAGCAGTCCCACCAAGTTCACATCCAGGTACAGAATGACTTCTTTATAAATCATCTCAGCTGCCAATGGCCAGGGTGAAGGTCCCTATTTGTTCCCCAGGTTGCTGGTCTGGTTGCAACCTCTGGCTTGGAATTTAGACTCTGGAATGTCAGGAAGCTAGAATACTTGAATGAAGACTTTTCTAATACATAGATTGTGAGATTCCCTTCACTTCACCTGGAACAGAAAAAAGAAGACCCTTTCCCTTTATAGAATGGTCTCTCACCTAAGAAGGAGACATCAAATGAATGGGAAAGCCAAAGAATAAGCTGACTAAATGTCTATGTAGCCAACCATAGAGCTTTATCATTCACCATGGACCAATACAGATGAGGTACAAAGTTTCTACAGTCTCCCAAAGGCCTTCCCTTATTTTTCATCATAATTCTCCCAGAGGTAAACTCCCTAGAATCCTCCACGTGGATTATTTTGCATTACCTGAGCAAGGTGTCAAAAGAAATCAGTTTCAAAAATAGGACTTGAAATCAAGTTCATTAACTCCACAATTCATGCTGGCTACTGTCTTTCAATGATTCTTTGTTGTTGTTGTTTTTTGTAGGATTTGTGCTTTCAGATATAAAACAGGGATTCAAATTTCACCTAAAATCTTAGAAGACCATTTCTTAGTCATTAAAGCCACATCAAGAAATAATTGTTTTTACTATCTGTGTTCAAAGTCAATACACATTCTACCAATACAAACACAAGATCATATATTTAGATCTAGAAGGGTCTTCAGAGACTATCCTAATACATTCATTTTATATATCAGAAGACTGATATATAAAAGGTACAAGAAGTTTCACAATGATTTTAATAGTATGCCTTCAATAAGGTACTTCTGAAGAAAAACAATCCCAATCAGTTATTACTATTTCAATGAAAGAAAAAAAAGTTGATACTCAATGCATATACACTCAAAACACTCCTCTTTCTTCAGTCAAATATGATTTCTTGTGAATTATTTCAAACATGAAATGGCATTATGTCTAACTATGAGAGGATAAAAGAAATAGAATTAGATGCTTAAAATAACATTAAAACAGTACTGTGTAGTGAGAAATTTTAAATGATAATTTATAAAACTTCTTTTCTATACAAAACTATGCACTTCAGGCAAAACTTTTTTTAAATCATTTGTGTAGGCTGAAGGTAATATGTGGGGAAAACCATATGGAAAGCAATAATTTGACAGGAAAGCACAGGCTTTGGATTGGATTCGTGACTCATGATTCATAATGCATAATAACAAATTTCAGTACTTGGCTAAAATGTATCACTAAACATATATTTTTGCTTAGTTGAGTACAATTTATTTTGGGGCCAGTAACAAAGTGTACTCAAAAGACATATACCAAAGCATTTGTACCACTTTGAAGAATTCAGGTTTCAAAATAAATTACATCATTATAATTTTATTTGATTAAAAAGTGTATTAACCAATCCCAGATAGTGACTCTAATTCAACAGTCAGTTAACAAGGATGTATTAGCTGCCTACTCTGGCCTTGGCACCTTGCAGACCCTGGAAATAGAAAAACAATAAAACAATTCTTCCTCTCAAAGATCTCACATTCGTTGCTTTTTTTTTTTTTTGGAGGGCAATTGGGGTTAAGTGACTTGACCAAGGTCACACAGCAAACTCAGGTCCTCCTGACTCCAGGGCTGGTGCTCTATTCACTGCACCACCTAGCCACCCCAGAGTTCTCATATTCTAATGCAGAACTGAACAAGTAATGTATAAGTATAAAAAGAATAAGTATAGAGAAAATACATACAAATAAATCCAAAGTAGTTAGAAGCAAGGTAGATTGAGAGGGGAAGGCATTAATTATCGAGTTCATGAAAATAGAACATGCCAAACTTGATGCTTGACCGGGATCCTGAAGGGAAAGATGCAATACATGAAGTGAGCGTAAGAAGGGAAAGGGGGATGACCAATATAAAGGCTTAGAATGCTGTGTGTAAGGCTCATATAGAAAACAAATTTGGCTGGATTGGAGAGTGCTTGTGATTGGTTTCAAATATTTCCCTAGAATTTAATCCAGTTTATCCATTAAATCTGAACTAAAAAACATATCACAGAGTTTCTGAGTTGGACGGGATCTCCATGGCATTCTATCCAACCTATGCCTGGAGGGAGGGGGAAAGAACATGTAGGGAAACACCCTCTTTAACATATATCTGAAAGACACTCATCCCACTTCTGCTGAAAGACATCTAATGACCAAAACCTAGTACTTCCCAAAAGAGCCCAGTTCACTTTTGAATAGTTACATTAAAAAAAACCTCTCTAGGGGCAGCTAGGTGGCGCAGTGAGTTGAGCGACAGCCCTGGAGTCAGAAGGACCTGAGTTCAGATCCAGCCTCAGACACTTATAACGCACACACCAACAAAAACCTAGCTGTGTGACCTTGGGCAAGTTACTTAACCCCAATCGCCCTCCAAAAAGCAAAAAAAAAAAAACCTCTCTAACTGTTAGCAAATAAATAGTAACTGTGCAAATAATGTGTAGAATAGTAAGTACGATAAGTATGGACTATGAATTTCTTTTTCTATATAATTTGTCTAAATATAAGATTACAGAATGATAATAACTAGCTTTAAGATTTCAAAAGTAATTTATTTACATTATCTTCTTTTAATCCTTAAGACAACCCTATAAATAAAATTTTTTTATCTCAATTTTATAGAGAAAGAAGCTGAGGAAGAATTTACATGACTTATAGGTGGTCACATAGTAGTTTTACAAGGGAGGATTTGAACCCAGGTCTTCCTCTGTCTATATCCTTTTTTATATCCACTGTACCCGACTGACTCTCAGATGCTCTTTGTATATTATAAATTTGAAAAGTGAATATATCTATGGTTTTATTGACCATCATGTATTCATCAAAAAGAGCTGGAAACCCTTTTTTCCATTTATATCTAAGTGAATTACAACATTCAAAGAGCAGGTGAGAGACTAAAGAAATCTGCATGTGACAGAGAGGAAGAAAATAGCAAGTTCTATTTCTTCATACCTCCCTCACCTTCAACTGTTCCAGAGAATGTTTATTTCTACATATGGTGGTGTTAGTGAAGCTTTCATCATAAGTGTTTAAAATCTATTTTGGTCTTATCTCTTTTGAAATTTAAGTCTCCAAAGGCCAACTTCTGGGATTTTTTTTTTAAATAAGCTTCCATCTGTTTATTTTCCAAATTAGAACAACAAAAAGTCTATTGCTTCAGTGGGAAAAACTGAGGCTATATCAACACAATGCATATCAATCCATGTGACTAACTTTTTACTAGCCATCTGTTTATTGGTTCTTTGGCCAAGCTAATTGGTCAGTTCATTGAAAACAGTTTATTCTAACTTAACAACTCTTTCTTGAGTTATGGCATTGCATCAAATATTTAAATGTAATAGGGTGTGTCACATGCGCAGAATACCTCACTGGTACATTGCTGATACCACACTTGGGAGTGACTGGAAAATGCTTCTGGGAGAGTGCCATGATGTGCAGTAGAAATGTCTTGGAGAGACAGTAGAACATACATAGACATTATGTAATTCTTTCTGATTGGTCAACTAGGTATTGATTGTTTCCACAGTCAAAGTGCCTCCTATTCACCAGGTGGTCAGCCAACTGGATGTTGGCTAAACAGCTAAAGAATGTCTATAACCATGTGTGATGTTGAACACTTGTAATTCTTGAAACCTACTATGTTGATCAATAGTACGAAGGGGCCTGTAAGTGGCTACTATTCTTCCAGCCTAGATGGAAAGAAAGAAAGAAAGAGAGAGAAATAGGATAGCTAGATGGATAGAAGAATCATGTTTCTTCAAGGCACTTTTCATTATACTTCATCACATTCTCTCAGAAGCAGGCTCTAGACTCTCCCAATTAGCAAATTTGCATCAGCTGAATATTGTTGATGCCTTATGTGTCCTGTTAACCATTATACAAACAGGACAAACAGGTTCTGCCTCTCAATGAGCAACTAATTAATTTAATTCAATTCAACACATATTATGGTGCAGTAAAAAGAAGGCTGGGTCCTGGGCTCAAAATTCTGATTCAGCTACTTGAAATCTGCATGATTTGGGGCAAGTGACTGAATTTTTCTAAATGTTAGCAATCTTATTTGTAAAGTGGGGATAAGTTCAGCTAGATGACCTTTAATGTCCCTTCTGGTACTAATCTACAATTAATTTTTTAGCGCTATTAAATATTTATGATCCACTGGGAAGCATGGCATAGTAAATTGTATGCTAGCTGAGTTAGGAATACTTAGGTTCAAATC
Source organism: Gymnobelideus leadbeateri (assembly GCA_011680675.1). NCBI lineage: Eukaryota > Metazoa > Chordata > Mammalia > Diprotodontia > Petauridae > Gymnobelideus > Gymnobelideus leadbeateri. The sequence goes on along the minus strand of WOXC01007167.1, from coordinate 43,460 downwards.
TCATCTCTGACAAAACTTTGAGTGACTAAGTTATTTTAATGGACTGTTATAAATACCCAAATTATGGATTATTATCTGCAACCATAGCAGTACCTACCTCTGAGATTACCTCCAATTTACTTATAAGTATCTTTAGTTACATAATTGTTTATAAGTATTCTCTCCCAATAGAATGTGAGATTTCTTCAGGGCATCACTTTTTTCCTTTTTCGTTTTTTGTAACTTCAACACAACATAATATCAGCCACATTTTAAGTGACTGAAGGTGAATGTTGTCACGACTTGGCTTTATGCTGAAAAAGTTCCAATGTCTAGTAAATCATAGGTTCTTTGCGTATTCAGTTATGCTATGGTAAAGGACCAGATAGTATGCACAGAAATCTCTTTAAGGTACAAAAGAGTAACGTTTACTTTCAAGATTTTTAACGTTATCTTCTTTTGGTCTAGGATGCATATACTATTTGGATCATAGATTTAGAACTAAAAGTGAAAATTGAAGGCACTTCATCCAAACTTATTTTATAGATGATGAGCATGAGGGTACAGAGGGTTTTTCTTGGCCAATATCACACAAGAAATAAGTAGTAGATTTGGGATTCAAATATTCCCCCTTCTATTATAAATACAGAGATCTTTGCCCTTCATACCTTATATTGTGTGGCCTCTAAGATTTCATGTTCAAGAAAACCTCCCCAAGTATTATGGATTGTTAATAATCCTCAGTTTCAAGGTAGTATTTATCTAAACAAGAAATGTTTTCCTAGTCACACAAAATCACCCAAAATGCAAATATTATATAATACCCATTTCATTAAAATGCTTATAGAAATTATATATAATGCTAATATTGAATAAACCCATACATTCAAATCAACCTAACTTCCATACCAGACAGTATGATCAGTTATTCAAGGAATAATCCTTAACATTCTCCCATGTAATAAATTTATTGATGTAGGTTCACTGATGTTTTCTATAAATTTCTTCTAATGATTTACATGATTAGCCTCATTTCTTTCCTGCCAAGGACGTGTCTGTTCTATTTTTTTTAGTACATATAGGTAAATATCTAACCCTTCAAAGTAAATAAATTTCACTTTAAATTTCCTCAAAATAGCAGCAGAATTATGGAATGTTGATGAGACAGATGTGTTTCTCAAGAGCTCATTGACTTAGTGATTGAGTACAGAAAACTGTATAAACATCTGTTCTCTATGTAGGGATTGGGTGGGGAAGGATCTGCATAGTATAGTTGCAACAGTAAAATTTTCTCCATTCTCATTACTAATTTAGAGAAAATTCACATTTCTCTGTTCCCTTCTGCTGAATGAAACATTTTTGTTTTATTTTAATTTTAATTTTTTTTGTTTTTTTTTTCTTTTTGGAGGGGTGAGGGGAGGGCAATTGGGGTTAAGTGACTTGCCCAAGGTCACATGACTAGTAAGTGTTAAGTGTCTGAGGCCAGATTTGAACTTAGGTCCCCCTGACTCCAGGGCCAGTGCTCTGTTCACTGTGCCACTTAGCCGCCCCATTTTAATTTTTTTTAAATCAAGTCAGAAAAGAAATGGCTAGAAAATCTAGGTATAATTCATAATTTGCCAGTGGCCTCATAGCTGGTGAAATATAGCTAGGGCCAAAATCTCTATCTCCTTTCTGTTGAGAAGGCATTCTATATGCACAACTGTCTTTTAAAGAAAACTGTCATTATGGAATACTACTGTGCTACAAGAAATAATGAACTTGCATAAAAGATGGTGACCTACATTGAAGGAGGAAGTTTCCTCATCTAAGAGGATGTATGCCAAATAAATCACAGATCTTGACTCTCCCCCCCACAAAAAAAAAATGAAGTCAATGATTTTAGAAAAAACATGGATAGATTTGCAAGAAATAATGAAGAGCAAAATGAGCATAACCGAGAACATTGTATACAGTGGCATAATACGGCAATATTGTTTTAAGAACAGCTGTGAGTGACTGTCATTTTGACAATTATAAATACCCAAATTAACTACAAAGGACCTATAAAGGAAGTCACTGTCTGTATCCAGAGAAAACCTGGTAAATAGAAGTATAAAATGATTGTGTGTGTGTGTGTGTGTGTGTGTGTGTGTGTACAGACATATATAGATAGATAGATAGAGAGAGAGAGAATGAGTATGTCCTTTGTTCTTGAAGAGGACCGAAATGATATCACTATATTGGAATCAAGTTACAATGCACATGACTGGCTGATCAAACCAATATGAGCTCAGCATGCTTTATCACAGGTAGGGCATGCATAGTACATGTGAACACTTGGGGAAGATTCTCCAAATTTGTGCATCTCACATTTCTTTTGAGTTACTTCAATTCTGCTTTACTCATAGAGCACAGCACCTTTTCTGGGGATGCCACAGTTAGCAGTCCTGTGACAGCGTCTCCCATGTTACACAATTCCAAAGTTCTTGAGAGTATCATTGTATCATTTCTTCTGGCCACCATGTGAGCACTTACCCTGTATGAGTTCTCCATAAAGAAGTCTTTTAGGCAAGCATACATTTAGCTTTCAAACAGTGAGGCCAGCCCATTGTAGTTGCACAGTAGAATTTGAATGTCTAGCAGTTTAGTTTGAGTAAGGACCTCAATTTCAGTACTTTATCCTGCTAGGTGATGTTCAGAATCTTCCTAAGATAATTCAAATGGAAGTGATTCCATTTCCTGGCATAGCACTGGTATACTGTCCAGGTTTCACAGCCATACAACAATGAGGTGAGCACAACAATTCTGTAGACCTTTAGTTTAGTAGTCAGTCTAATACCTCTTCTCTCCCAAATGTTCCCTCAGAGCCTCCCAAACAGCTAAGCTCTGACAATGTGTGCTTCAACTTTATTATCTATATATATCTATATCTATATAGATAGATAGATAGATAGATAGATATCCCTGTAAAGTAAACTACCAGGGTAAGTAAACTTATCCACAGCATTCAAAACTTCTCTATTTGCTGTAACCAATGGTTCCATGTATGGGAATTGTGGTGCTAGCTGATGGAGTATCTGTGTTGTCTTGGTGTTAATTGGTAGCCAAAGTTAGCAGAAGCAGCAGAGAAGTCATCCATACTTTGTGCAGCCTATGAAGTTGAGATGTGACAATCATTTATAAACAAAAAAATCATGTACCAACATGCCTTCCACTTTGGTCTTGGCTCGTAGCCCTTTCAATTTGAAGAATTTACCAGTGGTGCAGTAGCTGACCTTGATACTGTGTTTATCCTTATTGAAAGCATTTGACAATAGGCTAAAAACATCATGCTAAAAAGCATGGGAGCAAGCACACAGCCTTGTTTTACTCCATTGGTGACCAGGAAAGCATGAGAGCATCCTCCATTATTCAGAACCCCAGGCAAGCATGCCATCATGAAATTGATATACTTATGAAATTCTCTGGGCAGTCAAATTTTGACATAATTTTTCCATAAGCCCTCAAGACTGACTGTACCAAAGGCTTTGGTCAGATCATTATGTACATACCTCTCTTCTGCTCTTGGCATTTCTCCTGGAGTTGTCGGGCAGCAAACACCAAATTTATATATTTATACATACTTGTATCTAATGATGGCCATCTCTAGGGGCAGAGAGGTTGAGGAAAGTGAGAAAAGAAAAAGAAAGTCACATGATGTGTAAGTTGTGTATAATAGACTTGTAGTTTCATGTGCAATCTTTTTAAAAATTCTATGTTATGAAAATGCTTGTTTTATTTCTCAAGTTCAGAATAAAATTATTTTAAAAAACCTCTCTCTCTTTCCCCTTTATATAACAAACAAAAATGCCATCCTTTTTCAGCTGTAGGCTGGATGTTGGTGGTGCTGCTGTTGTTTTGAATTATTTTCCCTTAGAGGCTGGTGCTGTCCAAGTTTTCACCCTACTCTATTTAGATGATTGGGTTGCAAAACTTTTCAAATATATGGTTGCTTCAATTTCATGGTTGCCAGAGAGGCAACCTGATATTAATTATCTGAGTAACCCCCTCCTATCTTTAGAAAGTTATGGCTCAGGACCTGCTACTACTTGGCTATGTGGTTCCCCTCTCCTGGGCTACAGAGTTGAAAATCTATACATTTGGAATTTTTCTCTGCCCCTATGTATATGGGGGGTAGATCCTAGGCATAAGTACTACAAAATAAAAGATCTCGAGGCAGATATAGTCACTTTCTAACCACATTAGCCATAATGAATAGAGAGCTCACTTTGGAGCCAAGAAAATCTGGGTTATAGTTCTACCTCTGATCCTTACTAAATGTATGACTGGGCAAGTCACTTAACCTTTCAGGGTTCCAGAAAACTCAAGAATTTAAAGATGCAGACAAGATGTTGATCTACAGATTTCTCATGGGCATTCTCTATACCAGTGAAATAACAAGTTCTGTTTCATTCAGTCCCTATCTCAATTGAATACTTTCATTGAATGTAAACTTTCATGTTTAGAATTATTTAATGTGTGTGTGTGTGTGTGTGTGTGTGTATGCACACATGTGTATACAGTCTGTGTCTACTGGTAGTCATCTCTGGGGGTAGAGAAAAAGGGGGAAAAAGAAAGTTGCATGATAACTTTATTATATATATATGTATATATGTATGTGTATGTGTATTTCTAAGGAACAGCATGTTGTGAATATTTTGCCGTTTCATGTGCAACCATCTGTTTTGATTGTATCTGAAATGCTTGTTTTATTTCATTAATTAAAAGTCAAATAAAATTTTTAAAAAGAACATAAACTTCTTCAGGACAAAAATTGTAATCTTGACTTTCTTCTTATTCCTAGCACTTAGAACATGGTATACGTTAATAATACTTAATGGTTTTTTGGTCTGTTTTTTTGGCCTAACTCATATTCCATGTTTTTTAAGTCTTCATCTGAGATCTGGCTCTTCTGCAGTTATTGATGTTTAAGGAGTCAGAAAAGAACTCATTGACATTGAAATATTTCCCTTTTTCCTTTGAAGATTTTTAGAACCATGTATTTCTTGTTACTTTGTAAGCAAATGGATTTTGATGTTTCAAAATATCCCCCTCCTCTTCCCATTCCTCTAAAGGAATGTGCCATCTTTTTTTTTAAATTCTACAATGTTATGAAAATGCTTGTTTTATTTCTTAAGTTCAGAATAAAATTATTTTTTAAAAACCATTAATCTAAAGGCCCATGTCCCTTGATAAAGCTATAGCCTTAATTTGACCACTTTAAAGTAAACTATACTGAATCATGTACTTGGAAATTTGATCAGGCAAGAAATATAGTATAGTGCTCCTCTATAGTAATTTAGCTTAGCCACAGTTTGTTGTATTTTTCTACTGGAATACTATGGGTTTTAATTTAAGGGAAAGTATGAAAGTGGCAAAAAATATGATAACTAAAAATGTTGACTTAGTACAGTTTACCATTCTTTTCTCCTAAGTTTGATATAAGAAAAAGGCAATTGATAGTGACAGAATTGTGTTCTTTTGAGATTGGCTATGCATACCTCATATGTTTTAATATAAATATATTTTTGTCATTTTTCTTTTTACTTTTAATTCCCCTCAGGTTTATTTATTTTGGCTTAGTTTCGTAACAGTCATGTTTTCCAAAGATAAATAGTTTTAATCATCATAGAGCATATGGTTCTTTTTTTTCCTTCTCCTTGTCTCCCTGAAATTTATTCAAATTTTAAAACATAAGAGAAAAAAGACAAATATTTTATGTCAATTTATGTAGAGGAATAGTAAAATCCTCTGTTTTAGTGCTAAGTTCATGATATACACATACACATGTCCTTCTCTCTGTTTTTTGCTGGGAATCCCAAGGAAGGACTAGTATGACACCTTTCCTCTATCCTGATCTATTTAAGGAATTTGCTGTTAATGAAAAAGTGGGAAAACCTTGATCTATCCCATCAATATATCTACCACCCCAGCGTCCTCCCTGTCAACTACTAAATGGAAAGATAGTCTACTTACATAGACCATATAACAAAGACAACACTTTGAATAACCACTATTTAAAGAGTACTTATGAGTTTTCAAAGTACTTTCACATCATCTTACTTGACTGTTGAAACAAGCTTTGTCAACAAAACAGGAAAGGGATTTTAATTGTTTCCCAGGCTTACAGAAGAAGTAATAGATTTATAGAGGTTAAAGGACATATAGCTAGCAAAAGAAAGGACTAGAGTTATCACCAAAGTTTTCTGCTGCCTGGTTCACTGCTTTTAACACTACATCATATAATGGATGGTGTCTGCTTAAAAAGTTTTTTTCTCTTTTAGATAAAACTACTTACCCTGGGCATCTTATGCCAAACAGAAAGTGAATTGGGGAGAAGAGGTGGGAAGCATACAATCAAGAAAACATTGCAAATGTCACAATTTCACCTAACAATAATGCTGTCTAGAGAAAGCTATTATAAAATTAATCCATCTATCCATTCTCTCTTAATAGGATTTTTCTTTTTTTGAGGATGAGTGAGTTATTTTTCATATTTGCCTCCCCATTGCCTAGAACACTGCTCTGCAGCTTCATATTAAAGAAAGAGCTGTGGATTTGGAATTGGAAGTTCTGGATCCAAATCCAGTTATTTCGTATGCTAGCAATGTAACCTTATCTATTTGTTTCCCCTTCTCTGAGTCTTGTTTGACTCCCTACTTACTGTTGTTATTATAAGAAAAGTGGTTTGTAAATAGGTCTCATAGAAATTGGATTTCATATTATTTCAACCATTTATTCATTTGTCTATTCAACACAAAATTATTAAGCATGTTGTTAAGAACCAATCTCTGTTTCAGAGAATACAAAGATAAGAATAAAACAATCCCTATCTTCAGGAGTCTACATTATATAAAATTATATAAGATTGCACTTCATGAATGTTTGTTGAATTGAATACACTCATTTATTGTATCAATCAGTCATGAAGTCTCTATTTATTGAATACATTCCATGTGCCAAATGCTCTCCTAGTGCTTAATGAGATACATAGGACATGTAAAATGTAGTCCCTTTTTTATAAGATCTTATACTCTCTTTGGAAGGATATGAATGCATGTAAAATAGTCAAATCACTCTCAAGTATAAATTTGCAACAAAAAAGGAGATATTTGCATTAGTTTACTCAATGAGATTTATGTATACATATATGCATATTTGCACTTTGCAAATCTTTTCTTCTAGCACTATACAATTATTAACTATTATTGTTATTGTTTGCTGCTGTTAGTTGAGAAAGTGAGTAAAGACTATAGAAAGCCTTTAAGGAATTTAATCCTTTGAAATTTGTATAGACAGAGGGAGAGGTAAAGAAGATATTTCAGGTCCCCGGAGCAGAATGAACAAATGCTTGGAATTGACATATTCAGGAGATAGTGAGGTGATCAGGGTGGATAGAGCCATAGACTGCTATTGTGGAATAGTTTAATATAAAACATTGTATATAGGATGAGATCAGATTGTATCTGGAATTCTAAGATGAGCAAATTTGCAATGAGAAACAAAAATATTAAGAAATTAGTAAAATGAAGGCCAGATTTATTTTCAAATTGTCCCATCTTAAATGCGTGTATGAGGGCAGTTAGGTGACATAGTGGATAGAGGGCCAGGCCTGGAGTCAAGAAGCCTTGAGTTCATATCCAGCATCACTCAGTAGCTGTGTGTCCCTGGGCAAATCATTTAACCCTGTTTGCTTCAGTTTCCTCACCTACAAAATGAGCTGGAGGAGAAAATGGTAAGCTATTTCAGTATTTTTGTCAAGAAAACCCTAAGTGAGGTCATGAAGAGTTGACATGATTTGAACAGCTAAATAACACCACCACAAATGCATATTTAATAATCAGCTAACAGATAAAGAAATCATGTGTAGAACAGAATGCATGTATTTTGCACTGTTCATTTCCTCTTACAAATAACTGTCCTGAAACATTTAAAGAAAGCCTATTGGAAATCCTATCTTGGAAATGTGAGACTTGGAATCATATGGCAATCATGTATACTTAAAAAAAAAAAAGAAGAATTCAGGTGATAGGTTAAAAAATTGCTTTTGAAGGCAGTTTGAGAAACATGGAAATATTTACAAAGAATTAAATTTAAGTAGGGATCTCAGATCATTTAGTTCAATTCCTTATCTTTGGGGATAAACTGGACTTAATTTATGGAAAACTGGTACATTACAATTCCTCCCTTTAAAATTCCTTCAGGGCTAGCCCTGTGGTCTTGGGCAAGTCACTTAACCCCAATTGCCCTACCTTCCCCTCTCCAAAAATCAAAAACAACAAACAAATAAAATTCCTTCAGGTAAGATAACATAATATTACTATGGGAAAACATTCTCATGTCAGTAAATAACAAGAAAGTTATGATTTTCTTCTTATTATCATTAACTATAGCACAGCAATAGCAAAAGTGGAGCGATAAATGGTATTGGCATCTTCCATCCCCTTTTTGGGCCTATCCTCTTTGTACTCTCCCATTAGAGTACCCCAGAGCAACTAGGTGGCACAGTGAATAGAGCACCAGCCCTGGAGTCAGGAGGACCTGAGTTCAAATCCAGCCTCAGACACTTAACACAAATACTAGCCGTGTGACCTTGGGCAAGTTACTTAACCACAATTGCCCTCCAAAAAGCAAAAAAAATTAAAATAAAAAGATAAAAAAATAGAGTACCCCCTGCTTTCCTAGTGATGTGCAGATCCCTCCTTCCCACTGCCACTCTACTCTTGACTTTAATAATAGTAATTGATTACTATTACTGTCATGATTAAAATTTTTATCATGGTCAAGATATGTAAATCACTAAAATAATGTTCACAACAGTAATAATATATCTATTAAGGAGTTATTATTAGATATATCTCTATGCAAAACATATTAGTAATATCTATGCAAGAGAGTAGAGCTTATTTTTAAAAACTCAGGAAGCAAATGATTAAAAACTTAAAAAATACACATTGTTGAACAAATCAGAAGAGATTCTAAATAAAAAAGTTCTGAATTGTATAGGTCACATCATGAGAAATGAAATTATCTGGGCTGCCAAAGAGTCAGTGTTTTAGGAAGAAAATTGATCCTTTAATATGATGACTAAAAGGAAAATAAATCAAATGTGATTGAGGCAAATGAAAGTGCTAATATTATTCAAAGTCATCTTAAAATATAAATCTAATCCACAATGTTAAAAGTCATGAGTTTGAATCTCAATAACACTACTAATATAAAACACTTCCTTTCTCTTAGCTTTTCCTACCATCTTTATTTTGTTATCCTCCATTTTTCTAGACAATAAATACAATTTATTTCCAGACAAAACTAGTAGGATTATCTTTATTGAAACAATAGTCAAATTTAGCTAATTCTTATACAATTTAAAGAAGCTGAATAAATATTCAATTGTTCTTCAGTGTGAAAGAATCTCTAAATATGTACGTATAAATCTTATGTATAAATAGGAAAGAAAATTGAGGCAAATTTTGTTTAAGGAAACCCCATATCATCTCTGAATATTTTCTGTTCCAACCATGCATCCTATGAACGCACATTGCCTTCAGGTCACAGAGAAATCTCAGTGTCCCCTACACCTACCCCATACCCACCTCTAGCCATTTGTAGAAAGCTCCCACATAGACATTTTCTATGTCCTAAAAATCAGAACTCCAATGTACCATGCTTCATTTCCTAAAACCCTTTGAGATTATTGGTTCATTAATCCGATAAACCAATCTTAGCTAAGGACTTAATGACTGATAATGGCTTTCAGATTATATTTATATTTTAACAGGTAAATGCTTTTTTCCCAAATGAGGCAAATTAGGTGGAACTTTTTGACAGTGTAGCTAGATCTGCTGAGTAGATATCTGAGGGCAGAAGTAACTCCTTAAATCACTCTACTTGAGAAACTGCCAAATTGGCCTATGAGTAAGATTAGCTCTCTTGGTTAAACACCTATTATCTATGTTAAATGTGAAGGGTTTACACATATAGGATGGTCAATTAATTAGTCAATCAGTCAGCAAGCAGTTAATAAGCAGTTATTTGTATCTGATATTGTGATGTGCCCTGTAGAGAGAGAAAACAAGAGAAATTAGCATTTGCTCTCAAAAAGTTCACAATCCTTCATCTGGAAATGGTCTAAATAAATAAATATGCAAAGATGTGTGTGCGCATATATGTATAGTATATAAATTATGTATATATATGTAAAATATGTATATGTATCATACATTTATATATATGTATACATGCACACACTCATATATATATAATAGTTTCAACTATTTGGAGGTGAAAGCACTGTGAGATTGAAGGAGCCTGAAAATGTTTGTATATGTATGATTCCACTTGAATTGAGACCTAAAAAAACTACAGATAGGGGGCAGCTAGGTGGCACAGTGAAGAGAGCACCAGCCCTGGAGTCAAGAGGACCTCAGGTCAAATCCGGCCTCAGACACTTAACACAAAAGCTAGCTGTGTGACCTTGGGCAAGTCACTTAATCCCAATTGGTCTCCAAAAAAAAAGAGAAACTACAGATCACCAACAGTGTAAAGAAATACATTCTAGGTGGGAAGGACAACCCAGGGTAAATGCAATGTGAAAGGAGCTGGAGAGTCACTAAAGAGGAGGAGCAAGGAGGCTAGTTTACCTGGACAGCAGTGTGAATGAAAGTGAATACAATTAATTACAGTTGGAAAGGTTGTTTGGGGCCATGTTATGAAGAGTTTTAAATGCAGAGAAGGTCATAGTTGATCCTAGGGCCGGGTGACACTGGAGTTAGTTGAGAATTGGAGAGACATAAACCTATAATTTGAGATAATCACTTTGGCAGTTTTATGGAGGGTGAATGATACATGAGCATGTTTGTAGACAACAAGAGAAAGAGCCAATAGAAGGAGAAATTGAAGAGAGGTCAAGCAAAATTGTGTGTGGGAAGGGATGGTGGACAAATGTATTTTTTTTGCTTATGGTCCCAGGTTTTCTATATTCTTGAGAGAGCAACACTATTACTGTATTCCTTTAAAATAAATAGATGAAACCCGATAAGTCTGATTTTTTCATATTATTATATTTTATTTTCATATCACTTTCATAATATTTCAGTGATTCTGTATGGTTTCTTCTGTGCTGTCTTGTGATCAGCAGGATGATAACAGATCTTGACTTATAACCATCAATGTTAGAAAAGGCATGAGACTAAGCAGATTTAATAATTCAGGTTTGTTTGCTTTTTTAAGTTGAAGATGATCCTGTTAAAATGGGTCCCTTCAGTGTAAATCTTTGAAGATTTTTTTTCACATTTTGTTCAGCTACACTTGACTTCAAGTGCTATAGTCAGCAGACAAACCCTTTATGTGCTAAGGATCTGTTGTTATAAATAACAAGGTGATTAGAATAAAGACAATTCACTATAAATGAGAGTTGAGCATTGTACCATTGAGACTATGAGATAGATTCCCTTATAAATAGGGTGACTTCTATTTAAGAAATATTTCTCTTGGTACTTTCTGTGATCTTCTTTCATTTTCTTGTTTCCATTTTCTCTTTGGAAATGAGGGTTGCCTGCTGAGAGGCTAAGATAATGTGACACATCTGTGTAATGTTTAGGTATTCTCTGAGAATTAGAGGAGGCCCAGCCTCCTTAAATTAATTAGTTTTGTGTCTTTTGTTTCCCTCTTTCCATGAGTGTCTCTGATAATAGCCTTTTATTCTTCAGTTCTAGTACTCAAACTAATTTAGATCTGATGAAAATAACTTCAGACTCACATAACTTAGAGAGGACCCCAAATGTAAAGCCAGCATCCCTATCCATTGGGAAAGAAATTACAATTATTATAGAAATTAGTACATGGACAGGGAACGTGCAAATGTAAACAGAATTTCAATTCAGAACATCACTCTTCTTCCTCCATTATTCTGCTTTTATTATATTGAATGGGAACTATGGTTAACAATGAAATGGTCATAACTAGAATGAGCACAGCATTAAAATAGGTATTAATTATTGTAAAGAGATGTGTGATTTACCTATTACCAAATCAGATGAAAACTATTGTGAAAAATCTAGCGTAGAAGAATATGAAGAAGAGTGAGAAACATTTTATCATATGCTTCCAGGGAACCTTTAATCTGTGGAAAGCAGATATCTCTAAAAAACTTGATTTTTGTTCAGCACTTCTTACAGAATTTCAGCACGGTCTAAATATGGTAAATAATCGTTTTCACATATTTTAAGTGAATTGTGGCATCATACTACTGCATCTAAGTTTTAAGGAAGCAGTGATTTCAGCAAATGAATTATCTTGTTGAGAATGGGAAATTTATATCAAAGTAATAGATGACTACAGGCTGCATTCTAAAAGTAGCCTGTATATATTTAGTGAAATTCATGTTATTACCCAGCAGGAGAATATATTCAGCAACCATTTGTACTCCCCAATTTTGCCTCAGTTCAAGCTGATCTGAACTTCCTGTACTTTGCATCATTTTTCATTTCTCTATTCCTTTTCTGTTTAATGGAACTGAGCTAAGGCCTTTTCCTTCAAATGGAATTTTTACCTTTCACACCATATTATGATGGAAGGTCTCAGTCAAAAGTGACAGAAACGTGAAGTAAAGAATCACCTGATGCTTAAAATAAGATTTTTGAATTTAAAAATATATGTAATATTCCCCTTAATTTCTATACATTATTATATGGAACTTCTAAAAGTGAAGATATATATTACCTATGTGGTCACTGTCTCTATATCTGTCTCCATTTCTTATGTCTTAAGTGTAAAGATTGTTCTTATAAAAAGTTATTCAGCTATACTAGCTTAGGAAAAGAAATCACTTACTTACTTTTTAAGGTTTTCCTATTTTAACAATTTCCTCTTTTATTCTAAATATTGTCCATGATGAAGGAGAAGCTGGTGTTCAGTTTCAAACTTTGTGAAAGATATCCTTGCTTTTTATTCGTCTTCTACCAGTAGATGGCACTAGACAAGTAGCAAAGCCTTGTCATATTGAGATTCTCAAGCCCCATGCTTTGCATTAAAACAAATGTAAACTTCTTTGCATTTTAATTCATATTGAAAGTAAAACCCATGATAAATTATTTACTTTGTGTGTGTGTGTGTGTGTGTGTGTGTGTGTGTGTGTGTGTGTGTCTTGGTATGTGTAGTCATTTGCCAATTCTTTAAATAGAAAAAAAACAAAACAAACAAACCTCTTGAGTATTCCAAAACTAAATTGTACTTTAATAAGTGGGAGGAAGATGAGCTAGTGAGTTTCCATCTACTTTTTATTTAACATGTAAAATTTTAAAAATCCTGATGATCCCTGTATTTCTCATTTTTGAGAAGTTCAGGAGTCATTATATAACTAAAACCAGAAAGCATAAAGATCTCTAGTAATAAAAATTAGTATTTTATTCTGAAGAAGGAAGGAAAAGAAGTTAACATATGAATTTTAATGCTTTAGAAAATATTTGTAATGAATGAAAGAGAAAGAAAAAAAGTTTAAACATTTTATCTCCAAAGTATGATCTGAGAGAGATAGAGAAGAATGTAAACAAAACATTTTTCTTTAATTTATAGAAGAGAGCAGAAGGTTATTGAGGAGTTTGAGATAAAGAGACCAACATTGGCACTATACATATATATATATACATTTATATGTGTTCATACATATATATACTACATACATATAAATATGTATGACTATGTATTACAAGCTACACAGACATATATTTTTGTGTTAGATATTCATACATCATGTATGTATGTATGTGCATAAAGGTAGCTTGTAATATGCTCACAGTATCAAACACAACATGGAAAAGTTTATATTTGTTGATAGATTAATTTCTAGTTCACACTTTTAATACAATTTATCATAGCCTCTAAAAATATTTCAAGAAGATAGATTATATAGGTATACATTATGTATGTAATTTAGTTATTTATATGTAAAAAGCGAATACTCCCATCAAATTGGCAAACTTATTCACAGATACTATTCTTGAGACTAAAAGTATGTCTGTGCTAGACCTTTTCTCTTCCACACTATTTATATCTATTAATAAAAACACTTATTTGATATACCATTATAAAACTATGGATAAAATATGTAACACTAATATTTAGTCATTCAGGATCAATTCTGAAATGTGTTCCAGCAGGCCATCCATATATAAACATATATGTGACTATAAATATGTATAGATAGATATAAATATAGATACACAAGCACATATACACATATTACAAGCTGTATAAGTTCATGAAAGTCTTCTCAACTACATCAATCTCAATTAGTCCCTTTTGGGGGGCGGAGCCAAGATGGCAGAGTAGAAACAGCTCTTCCAAGCCTCTCTGCCCCCAGATTCCCCACAAACTATGTAAAAAAGGACTGTGAACAACTTCTGGAGCCCCAGCACCCACAGAACGACACAGAGAAGCTAACCTCCCGCTGAGGACAGCCCAGCAGCCCTGCAGGAAGGACCAGCGCAGCGGTCTGGGAGCCGGCAGCTCGCAGAGCGCAGGAGCGAGCCGAGCCGAGCCGAGCCCAGGTCCCCGTGAGCCGAGGTTTTAGCTCCAGGGCAGCAGGGCCAGCAGCCGGCTGGAGGAACCCCAGAACACCAGGAGCTGTGGCGATTCCAGAATTATCAACATAGACATGCCTAGGACAAAGTAAGAGGTTAGTGTCCTATGGACTTTGGGACCTGTATTTGGGAATGCGTCAGCTCCCTCCCCTGGGGGCTAGAAGCCGCTGAGGAGACACGCCATTTTGTAGTTTTCAGAGGCATTTCCGGCTCCCAGCCTACAAATCGTGGGGAGATCCAGCGATCAGTCTTGGGGGGTAATCGCTCTTGCTTTAACCTCCCTGGATCTGGATTGTGATCTAGGGTGGAAGTTGTGGGTGGGTTTACAGCTTGCCAGAAACGGAAGTTGCCCCCCACACGTTCGGGACGAAAATTCCTCTAGCTGGCCTTAAAGCCATAGTGTGGTAACAAGCCCAAAAGTCAAGCAATCAAGTGGCAACATGCCAAGGCAAAGGAAACAGAAAAATGCAACCCTAGACTCCTATTTTGGGGGCATAGAGCGGGAAAAGGACTGTGAGGTCAGAAGTCCTGCTCCAAAAGCCCCAGGGGAAAACATGAGCGGGTTGCAGGCCATAGAGGACCTTAAGAAGGACTTTAAAAATCAAATAAGAGAAGTGGAGGAAAAATTCGAAAGAGAAATGAGAAGGATGCAGGAAAAGTATGAATGAGGGTCAACAGCCTGACTGAGGAAAACAACACCTTAAAAAATAGACTAGCTCAAATGGCAAAGGAGGCCCAAAAGGGCAATGAGGAGAAGAATGCCTTAAAAAGTCGAATTTGCCAGATGGAAAAAGAATCTCAAAAGTTCACTGAGGAGATTCATTCCTTCAGAGTTAGACTGGAGCAAATGGAAGCTAATGACTTTATGAGAAATCAAGATGCTGTTAAGCAGATCCAAACAAATGAAAGATTAGAAGGCAGTGTGAAATATCTCATGGGAAAAACCACTGACCTGGAAAATAGATCCAGGAGAGACAATTTAAAAATTATTGGACTACCTGAAAGCCATGATCAAGGAAAGAACCTAGAAATCACCCTTCAAGAAATTCTCAAGGAAAACTGCCCTGATGTTTTAGATCCAGAGGGCAAAATAGAGGTTGAAAGAATCCACCGATCACCTCCTGAAAAAGATCCCAAAAAGAAAACTCCCAGAAATATTATAGCCAGGTTCCAGAATCCCCAGATCAAGGAGAAAATACTACAAGCAGCCAGGAAGAAACAATTTCAATATTGTGGAAACACAATCAGAATAGCCCAGGACCTGGCAGCTTCTACACTGAGGGATCGAAAGGCATGGAATATGATATTCCAGAGGGCAAAAGAGCTGGGAATGAACCCAAGGGTCACCTACCCAGCAAAACTGAGTATTTTGTTTCAGGGGAAAATATGGTCATTCAGTGGAATAGAAGACTTTCAAGCATTCTTGAGGAAAAAACCAGAGTTGAATAGAAAATTTGACATCCAGACACAAGAAGCAAGAGATGCCTGAGAAGGTAATCAGGGAAAAGAAATCAAAAGGAACTTATCAAAGTTGAACTATTTACATTCCTATATGGAAAAGCAATAACTGTGACTGATGATATCTTTCTCACTATGAAAATAATGGAAGAAGGGTGTGTGGTCATATGAATACATATGTGAATGTGTGTGTATATGGTTACAGTTATATATGGATAGAGGGCATAGGTTGAATTTGTTGGGAAGGGAGAATACTCAAGGGATGAAATTATGAGGTGAGAGAGGAAAGTGGCAAGAGGAGATGGGGAGAGACAGGGTAGGGTAAACTATCCCATGTAGAAGAAGCAAGGGGAAGTGGTTGCAAAGGAAGGGGAGAATAAGGAAGGCTAAAAAGACAAAACCACATTCCCATTGAATTTGGTTCAGGGAGAAAATGACATACATACTAAATGGGATATCTCAACCTGCAGCAGGATAGGGGGAAGGGGGATGAGAGGAGGGATGATGGATGGGAGGGCATCCTTGGGGGAGGGGAGGTTGGAAGTACCCACTATAGAAGAGGGACAGGATCATGTAGGGAATGGACCAGGTGGGGGGTGGGATGAGTGGGAGGGAATTATAAGCAGCCTTGTACAATATATCTACTATGATAATGTTTTGCATAGCTAGACATGTACAACATATACTGAATTACTTATCTCCCAAGAAGGAATGGGTGACAAGGGAGGAAGGAAATGGATCTGAAATTTGAGGTCGTAACATTAAATGTTTCAAATATATATAAATATTATTAGTAATACTCTTTCGCTTGTAATAGGGAGATAAGATGTGCAGGCATTGGGACACAAAGATTCACCTTCCTCTAATGGAAAAGTCGATGGGGGTATGGGAGAAGGTATGGGAGAGAGCAGATTGGAGGAAGTGATATCTTGTGGGACTACTATTCTGGGAGGTTGGGTAGGGGAATAATGGGGGGAAAATGATTGTAACTCAAAATCTGGTGGAAATGAATGATGTAAAACAGAAGTTAATAAAGCATTTGTTTAAAAAAAAAGAAAAAAAGGAAAAGATTAAAAATCAGAAAAGCTGATTTACATTGAAAAAGTGTGAAAAATAAGTGCAATGTACTACAGTCGTGGAGCTCCCACCTCAGGAAAGAAATGGGAACAGGAAAATCTCCCATTTCTTGGTTGGGGCCATGCTTTTACATTTTGCAACTTTCATTTTCAATCATTTTGTGGTGATTGTGATTGTATGTATTGTTTTCCTAGATCTACTGGCTTCATTTTATATCATTTCATGTAAGCCATTACAAGTCTCTCTACATTTATTGTATTCTTCGTTAATTACAGAATATGAAAATGTAAAAAAAATAAAAAATAAAAAATAAAATTAAAAATCAATTAGTCCCTTTTATGACACCTTATACTTATTGATTATAAAATACATGTTTACACTTAATTCTTTTAAGACTATATAGTGATGTGAATTTTTTTAAATTAACATACCAAATTGTATGTATGTTTACTTACTAAGATGGTCACGTTGAATAAAAATCTTGGAATCTCAGAGGTGAATGAAATACAGAGGTCATTTGTCCCTACTCATATTCAAACAAGAATCTTCTCTACAATATCACCAAACAGGGTCATCTAGTATTTGAATAAAGACATAATGAAGGGGAAAACCATTAGTTCTTGAAGCAGCTTTTCTTATTTTAAATGAGAGACTATTATATCTCCTCCAGCTCTTCTTACAATAAGTCAAAGTCCACTTCTCTGAAATGTCCACACATTGTTCCTCCATTTGCCACCTGGGTCCTGAAACAAATTTAATCCTTCTTCTACATGGCAATCTTGACATTTCTAAATTAATGTAATACATATTCATAGGATATTTGAAGAGGCAGTTTGGAGGGCAGGCCAATTGCTAAAATTATACTACTCATAGGTCATCTACTCTATGTACCTAAGAAAACTTGTTCAGTAATTTATAATTCTATAGAAATATGGAAAAACCCATTGATTGAGCTTTGATATTTTCCTATTCTCATAATACATGAGTCTGATACTTTTGCAAAAAGCTAGTATATATGATTTTCCACAGGGTATTCCTATTTCGATGCACAATACCTATATGTAAGATGTCATATTATGTAAATATAAATATTGTAAACTACTTTCTTCTTTGCTATCTACTGATCTCCCCACCCCCAACTGCTTCGTAGCTCAGATTTTGTTTTGTAACTTTGTCAAAGATGCTTTGTCAGTCTACTTTAAAAGAACCTGTCTTCTGTTTCACTGAATTCCAGTTTTTAGACTATGTCACTATTTATGAAACAAAAGAGTCCTGGCATGGCTTGCTTTTATTTCAGCTATTTCAATAAACAGTGAGGACCCCTACATAACTTACTGGGCTGCAGTATGATAGTGAAAACCTAGCAATGGATTGGTTATGTGGCAGTCTGATTTACAAATAAAATATCTAGAATGCAATTTCTGGGCAAGAATGGTTTTCTAGTAAGCTAAGCTAAAGAGGCTTGTCTTTCATCTTACCAGGCATTTGGAATTGAACAGGGTTTACTATAATGTGCTATGATTAAAATATAGAAATTGATCAATTTTTATTAGGCCATAGGTTGGCATTTTCTCATATGTGAAAACAACCATTCAATGAAAAAAATCTAATTTACAGGATGAATGCAATGATTAGAAACTGGTTCTGGAGTTCTCACAATATCCTAGGAACTACATGACATAAAAGCTTGCCTTGTAAGTAGTTTTTAAAAAAGAAAAAGAAAAGATCACCACACTTATTTTTTTGATTTGCTAATAGACATTGGTCATTCATATGATTGTTTTTATGATTTTTATAGTGTGATATTCTTTTTCATACTTCTTTAGGTTTATTATTTCATTTTTGAGAGTATCCCTACCATCATAGGGTTTGAACCCTTTAACATTTTTTCATTCTGTGTAATTCTTACTAACATTTAATAGACCTGTGTCAAGGATCTACTCAATAGTCTGGAAGCTTTCTTCCAATTCCTTTAGCATTTCAAGGACACCAGTCCAGGAAATTAACTGTTCATTTGTCTCTCATTTGTCTAACATAACCAACCTTCCTTTCCTGATCATACATGTGCTTGATGATATTTTATACTACTTCTCATATACAAGTTATGGTACTACATCACCCATACATCCAACATAAGTCTTCACAACACCCTTGAGTTACAACTTTTCAGGAATTAAAACTGTCAAATTACTCTAAAAATGTTTATCCTGTGGTATTATTAATATCCAAAAAAAAACAGTGCTAAAGAAAGGATCAATTAAAATGAACTAGAAAATAATTTATGGCGTAGCTTTGGTTTTTAGACTTCTTAAGGAACTGATTAGGCAAAAAAAAAAAAAAAAAGAGATGGCTAGGTGGCACAGTGAATAGAGCAATGGCCCTGGAGTCAGGAGGACCTGAGTTCAAATCTGGCCTCAGACACTTGACACTTACTAGCTGTGGGACTTTGGGCAAGTCACTTAACCCCAGTTGCCCTCCAAAAAGCAAAAAAAAAAAAAAAAGATACTGATTAGTCAAAAATATGAAACCAGAGGTTTGAAGGAGTCATGGAGAAATGGAAAATGGTGGCGTCAGCTGAAAGTTAAGCTAGAATGAAGGATAAAGAACAATAGGACCAATTTATTAGCCATTTATTAAGAAATTCTAAGACATTCTACTTTGTGGTTTCAACCTATATGTAGCTTTAATCTCATCCATCCTTTAGTGCCATGGTATGAATTAAGAGATATATTTTAGATTTGCATTTCTGACCTATCCTCACTGAATTATCATGTACTTTCCAATTAGCTTACTGTCCCATTCTATGGAAATGAAATATGTAGCAGAGTCAGAGAGGGTCAGTGGGATTAGACTTTCTTTGAGGAATTGGAGAGATCACATGGGGTTCTGTCACATTAGTTTCTTTCTATATAAAATGGGTATGATTATAGATATCCTATTTGCCCTCTCCAATAATATTTTCCCCCATTTCATAAATTTAGTGCAAGGTGAGAGGACAATTTTGAGAAGTGGCATTTTTGTCTCCATTTTTAAAAGGAAATCAAGGTTAAGTGTCTTAACAAGAGTCATGTGCCTGGCTAGTAGGTGTCTAAGGCCACATTTGAACTCAGATCCTCCTGACTGCAGGACCAGGGCTCCATCCACTGCACCACCTACCTGCCCATTTTTTTCCAATTGCTCTTACAGTAGAACTCAGACATAGTTTTAGTAAATGTAAATCAACAAGTTCCTTATACCAATAAATACTTAAGGCTATATGGAGGGAAAAAAGTGTTAAGGGCTTCTGGAAGACTGACATACGATGATGATACACTTCACATATAATCCCAGTGGTGCAGAACTGGCTTACTTAGTGTCTGAGTGTGTTAAGATCTGATGAAAGCAAATGTCTAGATAAATACGAGGTTGCACCACGGAATGGTCTAAAATCTGAACAACATGGGGAAAATCACCTTTTTCATTTCCCTTGTAAAAATCAGTAGATTTTTACAAACTCAGTGACCCATATTTTCCCAAAGAGTTCCTCATCAGTATAGCCTTGAAGACATTAAATTTGAATTCTAAATAGCATCATATATAGAGTGGGAAAAATACAGGTATCACCAGTAATGAGGATAACCTAATAGAACAGCTTTATAGAAAGCATATGTAATACTTGTTGATTAATTGAGATAATTTAAACTGAGAGAAGTTCCACTATCTTGGCAGTCATTTCCAAGCATTGTTATCCTTCAGTATCTGAGAGTTCAATGTTTTTCTTTTTCAAAGTCCATTCAGCACATCTGGAGACATTTGTTCCTCTCAGAGTCCCCTCTGAAAGTCAACTAGATCTAAAGATGGAATTTCTTGTTCTCCCTCTTGTCACTTCCAAATGGATCTTAAATCCATTATATATATATATAAACTTTACCAGTAGTACCAGTAGTCTCATATAAAGAATCTTGGGCATTAGATGATTTCAGAGGATTTTTTGATCAAGGAAAAGTATTAATAAAGCACCACTTCATCATGTTAGATAAGGTCAAAACTCTTTAGGATTTCACAAAATAGTCCCAAAATAACCATTTTAAAACAAACAAACAAAAAAACCCAAACAAAAAACAGCCATGCTCAGAACATAGAGATGGTGAATGGACAAATAAATTAAGTTTTAAAAAATAGTATACAGGAAGTCAGCTACACTTAACTCTTTCTTCTGTTCACTAAAATGCAGCTTCATTGGCGATTCAAAGCTCAAACATTCCTTTCTTTTCCGAGCAGTGGAAAATTTTGGAAAAGATCCAGAAGTTTTAACCCATTTTTGAAAACAATGTTTGCTGATAATGCTATCAAAATACTTTGCTGGGTAGAATTAGTTGGGAAGTTAAGTGTGGAAGATGGTAATCTTGTATACTAGCTGATTAAAAAAATTATCAGCTGGATGCTCAGCAGAACCATTTATTGCAAATACACATAGATATTTATTAAATTTTAATATGGTTCATGCTTATTATTGCTTTCTTTGAGCCAGCTGGAAGCACAACTCTCAGAGACTCCCACTGTATTTATCTTTGCTAGTTAAAAAGCTTAGCTAAATATTTAAAAGTGCTAGATGACAGATGTGCATATCTATAAATGATGGTCTGAGAGTTGGAAAGTACCTTAAAGATGACCTGGTCCAAATCCTCGTTGCATAGATTAAGAAACCAAGGTCTACAAAAGTTAAGTGACTTACCTAAAGTCACAAAGAAAGTGAGAGTGGAAAGATTTGAATTCAGATTCTCTGACTTCACAGCTAGTGCTCTTTAAATACATGATAATATAAAGCTTACATCAATAAAGGAATATTTAGGGAAATGTTCACAGATGTAGTGATGTCTGAATTTGGAAACACATAAGGTCAAACCTAATTTTATTATCTTAAATCATATTACATTATTTTATATATTATATTAATATGTTAAGTTTTGAGCATTAAGCAAAAATCAAATTAGAAGACACCAAGGTTAAGAAGTTAGACTAGTTAAGTTCATTGTAGGAGCTTCAAAAAATGTTAGGCACATTATCTAGAAGAAACAAAAAGGTTATGGCACTGAGGGCTTGAATTATTAAAAATAAATAAAAGCTTGTAGCACTTTCTCAGTATAGCCTAAATACATTTTCCCAGCCCTTGGACACTGTACCCTGTACAATTTGCAAATCAATCAGCATCAAGAACTTAACAAATGTTGGCACAGAAATTAATCCCTATTGTATCAGTATTATTTCGTTCTAACATTTATTTCACGTTTATTATAAAAGGATATGGTGGTAGTTAAAATAATAAGGATCACTATGAAAAAGGAAACAGGGATTAAAATGTTTCTCTGAATTATCAAGGAAGCCCCATCTTTCCTTATACCTCAGGAGTTATTTTGAGTGTAGGTATATAACAAAAAGAAAAAATATATAATGGTAACCATTTTTTTTCCTTTTGCTATCCCCATCTTCACATTAATGCTCACATTTGCAATGTAATTATTAGCTCAGCTCCTCAGAGGTTGATAACTGAACCATGACATTTAATACAGCACTGGAAACTGATATAATAGTGCTATACCAAGCAGTGACTATGGGATAACCATGTGCTATGATATTTTGGTTTACAGTGATTTCCCTTTTAGTCACAGATACATGATTTCTGATATAATTTTGTGATTCCAATCATATTTGTTATAGAGATGTAAAAGTAATTTGGCACTTTAAATAGTGTGGCTAGAGTTTTTACCTATGGAAATCAATTAATATACATTTTCTGTGTTTTCATTTGTAGTGACTCTTTAGAAATACAGAATTTAGTGTTAAAAGAGATCTCAGATTTTTCTAGTCTAACTACATAACATGTCCAAAAGCGACATGAAAAGAAGATAGTATCAACACGTTACTAATTGGCTAATTTTTTAAAAAATCTTATTTTTCATACACTTTTTGAAATAATAATAGAAGTCGTTAAAATTACATGAAATCCTAGTTGCCATTCAACATAACTAGGTAGAAATGAATATTTTCTAATGCAAAACACTTTTTTAATGCAATAATGATCATTCACCCTCTTACACAGTGTGTTAAGTTTTACAATTCACTTTCAGGAGCCAGTAAACAGAGCATTTATTTCCTACATACTAAGTAGGGGCCACTAGGTGGCACAGTAGAAAGAGTGCCAGTCCTGCAGTCAGGCAAATCAGTTTCCTAAATTCAAATCTCAGATACTTCCTACCTGTGTGACACTGGGCAAGTCACTTGACCCTGTTTACCTCAGTTTCCTCACCTGTAAAATGATATAGAGAAGGAAATGGCAAATCACTCCAATATCTTTGCCAAGAAAACCCCAAATGGGGTCACAACATGATGACTGAACAACACCAGCAAAAGGTGCTAGGTTTAGTGTTAAGTTCAGTTAAGCACTGGAGAAACAAAGACAAATTCCTTCCCTCAAGGAGATCATTTTCTAAAAAAAGAAATAATGTAAAACAATTATACATACAAGATTTATAAATACAAAATAATCTCAGAAGGAAGTAATAGCCACAGGGAAATAAGAATGGCTAGATATCAGTGGATATTGTGTTAATTGTTGAGAATTGCTTCAAACTGGGTCTTAAGAGTTCTAATGGTATTTCTGGTGTTCTCTAAGGCATATCAATTCTTGACTAAAATTGAATAGTTGTGTTCCTGGAGAAATCACAAAGACTATAAATCATAGTTTTCTTATGATGAAAGGGATGAATTGGTTACCTTCAAAGTTTTAATCTTTTATGAATCCATGATCCTAAATTTGGAAGAAAAGAGATTATCAAACATTTCTGTTTCATTCTTTCACCAATGAGAAAGGTAGCAAACATGCTCTCTGAAACTACCTGAATGTAGCTTTCGCTTTCAGCTTTATTGCCATCTTCCTCAAGGGCCTGGTTCAGAGTCCAAGTAGAGAACCAATGAAGACAACAGGGAAGACCATGGACCTTGAGGTAGTCTTACATGGAAGCTTACCTTTTTTTTTTTTTTTGTAAGCAATTGGGGTTAAGTAACATGGCTATTTATTTATGTGTGGGTGCTAAGTAACTGAGGCTGGAACCGATCCTGGGGCCAGGCTCTTACTCACTGTGCTACCTAGCCACCCCAGCTTAGTTACCTTTACAGGTGTTTGTGGTTCAATATGTAAGTGCTGGAAAACTAGATACATGTTTTCATACATATTGAACTAGTTTTCTATGTTAGATGCAGTGTGGAATAGTGGACAGAGACCCTAAAGCCAGGCCAAAATGGTTGTGAGTCCAACCAGGAAAACAAGCTGTTCCTATGACCCTGAACAAATTACTTAACCTGTTGGTATTCCAAGCAACACTGTAATATTTTAAGTTTCAGAAAGAATGCTCACTTGCACTGATAAAGGAGGATTCGTCACCCAAGATTTCATTATACCAATGAAATCAGAGGTCCCTCTTCTTCTCCCTCTCTTCTTCCCTCTTCTGCTTTTCTTTGCTCTCTGTCTCCGTTATAACACTGAATATGCTCTGACACACACATAACTAAGAGTTGAAATCTCTCCAATATGTCCAAGTACCAGTTATTTTATATCTAAAATGCAACATAAAAACTGCAAGAAATCATGGCAATGTAGTTATACAGACTCTTTGCACTGAACCTTCGAATAAATATTTGCTTTAGTGTTCCATAAATCATAGTTCTGGTTTTTTTTTTGTTGTTTTTTTTTTAAAGAGCAATTGGGAAGTGAGGTGTATAGATCATTAGTGTAGTGTTAGAGATGAGATTTTACATACACACAAGTCAGAGAGTTCCAAGATATAACTCCCCTGGCACCATAAATCTAAATCCAAGACTAAATATCAACATAATAAAGCTAAGTGCAAGGTGATTCAAAATATTGGCATCTATGCAAGAAGCCAAGTTATGACAGCTTTGGGACTACTGCTTGCAATTTATACACACAAAGTAAAGAAATTCTAAATCAGTTTGGGGCATAGAAGAATGCTAGTTACAGAGAATTATTCTCCATATATAGTTTTCCCCCTTAGGAGTTTCTAATTTACATAACGTATATTTAGGCTCTGTATTTTAATGAGAACTTTAAGGCAATCAAGGACTGGGTGGCTATGTATGAGGGGCAAAGTTAATCAAGAGCTGCATGGCAAGACAGACAGATTTGGGAGACTGTATGAGCAAAAGATGAAATTATCTGACTACCAAAAAGTACTGGGAGATAACTGAACATAGAGGAAGGTTAAATGATAGATTTACCATTTTTCGATTAATAATGTTGCAGTGAATTTTGGAAATGAATTGCCTTGGTTACATGGCTGGAGTGAAGGGATCATGTTTCCATTTCCAAACAAAAGAATGATTTCTGAATTGGTCTAATTTGAGGGGGGACTTTTGAAGTCCAGAGCTTTGAAAGGAAAGGTGATTAATAATGCACACAAAAATACAAATTCAAAAATAATGTGCCTGGGAGGCATGTGAAAATAGTCTGTTCCGTGTTTGTTTATTAATAGAGCTCAATGATGTGTTATTTGAGAGCATCATTCCTTAAAATGCTTTTAAATTTGAACTTTTAAATTTTTCTTTTTAATGCTGAACTAAACAACCATGAACAAATGTAAATTTTCCAATGTACAAAGAACACGAATTATGTAAAAAAACCATGAATTTCTCACACATACTTTTAAAAAGAGTATATACGTTTACATATGTGGTCTCCTTTTGTTAATAAGTCATTAAAATTGTTCTATTTCTGTGCCCTTCTGTACGATTTCTTTTCTGTTTTCTGATACACATTACCAAAAACTTTTATTGATGTTTCCTCTTTTTCAAGAAATTTGTTAAATTTTGGAGAAGCTTATATATCCATAATTATTTTTGTAATGAGAATGTTTAATTATTTTTATTGCAATAAGATAAAACCATTCATTTATTGCCATTGTACCTTATCCTCGCCCCCTCCCAAAGAATATGTTATTACAATTTAGTTTTCAGTTTGAAAATTACCAGTTTAATGCATTGTTGATGGAGTTGTGAACTGATTCAACCATTCCAGAGGGAAATCTGGAACTATGCCCAAAGGACTATAAATAAGTGCATACCCTTGGACCCAGCAATATTTCTTCTAGGGTTGTATCCCAAAGAGATCATAGAAGTGGGAAGAGGGCCCCATATGTACAAAAATATTTATAGCAGCTCTTTTTGTGGTGGCAAAGAATTGGAAATCAACAGGATGCCAATCAATTGGGTAATGGCTAAACAAGTTGGGGTAAATGAATGTAATGGAATACTATTGTGCTATAAGAAATGAGGAGCAGATGGACTTCATAAAATCTAGAGAGACTTATACAATCTGATGCTGAGTGAGAAGAGCAGAACCAGGAGAAATTTGCATACAATTACAGACACAATGTATGTGTGATGACCAACTTTGATAGACTGGGCTCTTCTCAACAATGCAAGGTTATAAGACAATTCCAAAAGACTCATGATGGAAAGAGTTGTCCACATCCAGAGAAAGAACTACAGAGTTTGAATGCAGATTGAAGCAAACTACCTGCTCTGTTTCTTTTTTTTTCTTGCTTTGTTTCCTTTTTTCCATTGTTCATTCCATTAGTTATAAACCTTCTTTACAACCTGACTAATGTTTAATGTGAAGGTATTTGCAGATCCTATATTTGATTACATGCCACCACAGGGAGAGGGAGGGAGGGGGAAGGGGGAAGGAGAATGACGGGGAAGAAATTTGTAACTCAAGGAATTGTGGAACTGAATCATGTAAACTAATAGTAAACAGATTTTAAAAAAAATAAAAAGGAATAAAAGAAAATTATCAGTTTATTTTTTTTCTTTATAAAATAGCACTAGAAGTTAATAAAGCATTTAAAAAATAAATACAAATACAACAGGAAAAAAATTAGCACTTATATAGTACTTTAAGGTTTATAAAATACTTCATATATGTTAACTACTTTGGTCTTCACAACAACCCTAAGGTAGGTGCTATTATTACTTTATTTTCCTGAGCGATGAAGAAACTGGGGCACAAAGACTCATTTGTCTTGGATCACATTGCTAGTAATTGTCTGAGATGATATTTGAACTCAGGTCTCCCTGACTCCAAATCCTACTCTCTATCCATTGCACTACCTAGCTGCCTCTTATACATCTATGTAGACCAATATTTTACAAAGAAAAAGCCTGATGGAACCTATAGCAGTAGAATATCATTCAGGAAAAAAAAATGATCACTTTTTAATGTCTTCTACTTGTTGGCAAAATCCCATTGGATATTGTTTGCTATTAGCTTATGTCATGCTATTTTTATATAAACTGGAACAAAGAACCCAAAAGTCACAAAACACAGCAGGAAAGTTTGAAGAGAAGAGAGCAAAGTTTGACTTTGGTAGGAATGTTATTCAGCATAAGTTAAATTAATATTTCCATGACCACGCAGCTCTTACACTGATTTCATAAACTTAGCAGTTTAGTGTGACATAATTCTAGTCTCTTTGAATTAGCAGTGGCAGTTAGATTACTGTTATTGATAGTTCACACAGGCAGAGAACCATTAAGGTGTCATAAACTCAGCAACTTAATATGACATAATACCAACCTTTTAAATTTAGCTGTTGCAGTTAGGATGGATCCCAAGGGTTCCTCTTGTAAATATGTACAGTTGGATGCAACTTTTCCCTGAAAATTATCAAATTATTTACATAAGAATTTGTGCCCCCCTTATCATAATTCTATTTAAGTTTTCAATTTAGTTCTGGTTATGATAGATAGACAGAGAGACAGGTTAGATATTTCTGTTTGTTTAAAGAATAAAGAGAATTTACTGATTCTGATTTATTGATCCTAGATGCGTAAAATTCAAAGTTCTGAATTTTACTTGAGTCTGAATGAGCTTAGTAACTTTAAGCAGATGAAAAAAAAAGTATTAGGAAACCTTGAAATCATTTGGTTCTAAAACCTAATATAATGAGTGAGGAAATTGGGACTTTGTTCAAGGGCCTATATCTGGCCAATTTCAGAGCATGTTATAAAATCCATATCTACTTTCTTCCAGGCCAATTCTTTCTATTGCAACAGATAATTTCCTAACAACTCTTAGAAATTTCTTGTTCTTCAAAACATGAGTAGTGCTAACTTAATATTTATGTGAATTAAACCAATATGTTGCAGAAATGAAAATATTGCAATTATCTAAGTCATGTGTCCATCTTTAATTATGACAGTTATTTCTAAAATAGAGTCAAATATAAACAGAATATTAATTAAAGCAGTGGGATAAAATGAGTTAAGTGATTTGTATAAAACAAAAATATGCTCAAATGTTCAAACATATATCAATAAAGAGCTAAAAATGAAAAAAATGTTGAATTTGAAATTACTCAATATATTTTTCAAAGACCAAGCTTATTACTATCTTAAAACTGGGATAAAAGCACAGCATGGGAACAATATCATTTTTCTGGATATTAAACTAGAAGCAATAAACTTCATGATAAATGAATGCTAAGATCTCAAGTATTTTCTTCTATAATATATAGACAATTCTATATTATTCATTTAGGCATTATTTATGGAAATTATTTTTAATTTCCAAATGGCTTCTGTCAGTCACCCAGAATGCCTTTCAGCTTCCAACAATAATAAGAGTTAGAAGTCTGGGGGCGGCTAGGTGGTGCAGTGAATAGAGCGCAGGCCCTGGAGTCAGAAGGACCTGAGTTCGGAGCCGGCCTCCAACACTTAATCCACACAAACAAAAAGAAAAACCTAGCCCTGTAACCTTGGGCAAGTTACTTAACCCCAATTGCCCTAAAGGGGCGGCTAGGTGGCGCAGTGAGTAAGAGCGCCGGCCTCGGAGTTGGGATGACCCTAGATCAGATCCAGCCTCAGAAAATGAGCACCCACGCATAAATAATTGACTAGCCATGTAACCTTGAGCAAGTTACTTAACCCCAATTGCTCAAAAAAAAAAAAAAAGAAAGAAGTCTGGGCAGTTGAGCTACATGGTTGAAAAGGCAGTTAGTAGCAGCAAGGAAAGCTATATGCTTCTTTTCCAATACAGTGGTTATCAGTTGCCAGCACAGACAAAAATGGGACAAGCTTTCTTTGTTGGTATTTGAGATAAGTACTGGTGATAGCATTTGTTTATAACCTTATAGTTGTGGAGACAGACAGGATGTCATCCAAGAAGAATTAGCACAGTTATACTGTTTAGGATATCATGGTTCTACTTTCCTGTGTGTCTATACATATGTTCCTACTCTGTGTCCTTTATATTGCTTGGTGAAGTTTTATGTTTTGGATCATGATGCTAAGTTGCCTGAGGTCTGGAGCACAGAGAAACCCAAAGAGAATTTTTAGTAGCTATATCCTTCATAGTATCAACTGAGTCCATTTCATTTTCTCAAGGGAACTTTAATGACTAAATTTGGAGGGACCATTGTAACATCAAAGATTGCAGAACCCTGGAAATATACCACCTTTAATATCAACCAATGGAGGTCAAGTAAATATAAGCTAACTTTAATATAAACTAATATTCATTCACCCAAAAACATTTATTAATCACCTGTTGTATGCATAGTATACAATCAGTTCTAGGAAAGATACTGGTCCCTTTAAATAATAATGCCATTAATATGAATAGTAACCTATAATAATGTAACCAGAAGGCATTAGGAACTTTACTATTACAAAATCAGAACAGTCACTCAAAAGTCAAATAAAATGGGTTCCAACATATACTTTTGATTATTTGCATTACTATTCTCTCCATTAATACAGGCAGTTTAAAGCTGACAGTATGCATAAAGCAAAGTAGCAAAAAATGAATTATTTAGAGGCCACTGAAATATCAATAAAGTATTCAAGTAAATCAATTATTATTTCAACTTGAGGCTCAACTACAGCTTCTTTGTCACATGATTCTATCATATTCATTTCCATAACATAGGCAGTGCCTACTTGCTACAAACCAAAGGTTTAAAACATTGTCCTTAAGGCTGCTTTGATGACATGTTTTAAGAGGCTTTCAGGGAAAATGAACAAATTAATGGATATGATAAGTTTGGTTGCCATGTAACTATGGTCTCAGTATCTACCTTCAAAGAATATGAAAAATATTACTAGTCACTAGGAAGCCTACATGGGCAATGGATGTAATTCTTCTCTCTTACTTACCATACATAGCCAAAGAGTTGGCAATCTTGTATTTTCTTTCTCTAAATCTCTCTTACATAGATTCCTTTTCTCTAATCACATAACTCTACTAGTTCAGGCTTTCCTCACCTAAACTACTAAACTTCTAGTTAAACTCCCTGCCTTATTTGTCTCCCTATTCAAATTCATCCTCCACACAACTGCCAGAGTGTACTTCCTTAGGTGAAGGCGTGAATATGTCACTTTCCATCCAACTTGATCAACTCCAAATGGCTTACTATTGTCTCTAGTATCAAAAATAAATTCCTTTGTTTGGCATTGAAAGCTCTTTACACTCTTGATTCCTTACTATATATCCAGATCTTCCAATACATTATTTCCCTTCATATATTTTAGAGTCCAACTAGCCAACTTGCTATTTCTCACTCATAATTCTCTAGCTCCTGTTACAGTGGCTTTTGCACTGGCTAGCTACCATGTTTGAAATGATCTCCCTCCTAATCTCTCACAGAATTATTCAATTCCATTAAGATTTGACAATTTTTGAGGAGTCCTTCCTGAGTCTAGCAATTAGCACAGTCTAGCGATTAGCACATAGCGCATTGCACAATGATTTTATTTTATTTTACTTTTTTGAGGGCAATTGGGGTTAAGTGACTTTCCCAAGATCAGATGGCTAGTTTTTGTGCTGTGTCTGAGGCTGGATTTGAACTCATGTCCTCCTCACTCCAGGACCACTGCTCTACTCACTGGGACACCTAGCCGCCCCTGCACAATGGTTTTAAAGCCATGATAAATGGTAGTTGATCAAGTCCTCCCAGCTGCCAATGCCTTTCCCTGGAGGGTAACTTCTTTCTACTCTGTATTTAACTTGCATATTAGAATATAAATTTGAGGACAGGTTTTATTTTGTTTTTCTTTGCATCCATAGTGCTTAACCCAGTATCTGGTGAATATAAAAAATACAATAAATACTTTCTGATTGATTGATTAAATAGGTTCATATGACCAAGCTTAAATAATTGAAGGCATTTATAATATAGTATTCTTACATAATAGTATGAAATGTGAATCATGTTGTCTTATTATTCTGAAAGTTTATTTTGGGCATCTATGTCTACTGAGGATTTTGCTTTGTTTTGCCTGGTACAGGTCTATCATTTCAAGTTGTTCCATTTTAAAAATTGAGTATAAATCAATTAACAGAATTTCAGTTTAATTGAATTTCAACAAGTACATTGCTATATCACTTGCCTTTCAAATTGTCTTTGTGAGAGAAGTCTCACTTGCAGCCAGGAATGATTTTAAGGCATCATGCATCAAGGTTTCAAAGGCAGGATGACTATAAGGCTTTTGTCATTAAATTTTAATGATTAAAAAATAGTGCATGAAGCATGTGAATGTAGAACTGGCTCTGCCAAATCACTTCTCTGTGGGAATGTCCAATAGAGTATTGTTTAATGAGTTAAAAATATTCACTTTCCTTTTATGAAAGGTGATAATGTGAGTTGGCAATGCAATGTGGTAACTAAAAAGGCAAGCATGATTTTGTGAGTTATAAAAGGAAGTGAGGTAACTCTTCTATTGCATTAAGCGTCATGATGGCATTTGAATGGGCATACAGTTAGGCAAGGGCCTGATTACATTCTAAGATCTTTTCTAACTTACGATTTTCTGCATACAAATATAAAATGTTCATGTGATTTAACACCTCCATATGTTGTAAATACATAATCTTCTTGAGTTGTGTGGAATTATAGTCTACATGAATTTCTTGGGTAATTATTTCTATATTTTATACTTCACATCAAATTTAACTTTTTATCCCTTCCTCTACCTCCCTAAACTTCTCTGAAATCTCTGTATCTGTATTCAAAAACAAAAACACCTGTTTTATGTATCCTTTATTTTATTGAATTTATAGCATCAATATCTGCAAAGAGAATGTCTAAAAATTCCATTAACATCAAATTAGGTATGTATTACTTAAAAGGTGGGAAATAATCCTTAATATACTAGCCAGAAATTTTCACAGAGGTTTAATCTGGTGACAATTAACCTATCATTTTAAGAATTGTAAAATGTCCCTAATTATGACTGGCCTACTGGGAGCTATAGTCACTATCAACAATTCACATTTCTTTTTAAAATTCTTTCTTACTCCATGATCTACACTAATATTGGCCATTTACCAGGTAAAAATGTATTTCTGCCTTGCTTGACTCTCTCTTATATGACACACATGAATCATGTCTAAAATGTGTTATTTTTTTTTATTCTCCAGTTGTCTAGATAGAGAAAGCTAGGATATCTCACTAAGTGGACGATCAGACAACTAATACTTCTTTCATTTCCAAACTTCATCTAATTAGGTTGAATTTGTCATTCTATCAGTTCAATAAGCACAAATTCTATAACTCTAGTTCACATTAAATGGTTGAGACTAGTATATTATAAGTAAGAGTATAGTGGAGCTAGATCATACTGGCTCGTGTAAGCCAATTGTAAAATTTTCGATGTATTTACACCTAAAGAAATCAGCAAATGCTGCAAGTCAAAGCTTGATTTATTTTTGTTGTTGGCTAGCTAAACTGAAAAAAGTAATGAAAACGTTAACAATGCAGATTAAACTTTGAATCTGACAGAAGCCTATTTTTCCTCCTTAGAGAGTGTATCAGGAAGCACCCCAACATCCCCAGGGTGGCTGCCAACACAGGTTCTTAGATCTGCTTTTCAAAAGGAAAGCAACTCAAAATGGGTTAACAAGCTTACTTTAATCAAACATATATTACCTAGTTCAGGGGGAAAAGGTCAACACCCAGAACTTCAAATTATACAGACAGAACTTACAGATCAAACAGACAAGCTTCCAAACTGTCCCAACATTACAAACATCAATACCAAATCACAGTTACCAGAGAGGGAAGCATCAACATCTGGGTTTTCAAAGCCAGGGGGCTCTCAACAGCTGCCCAGAGTCTCATCTGGCCAAATCACACAACACTTCTCAAAGGGAGTCCCAAAGCAAAGCCTCTCAACAGGGTTTATATAGCCTTTTCTTGGCTCAGAGATTGTAACAACCTCCTTGACCCACTGCCCAATCACAAAATATCAAGGTGTGGGCTTTCCTGAAAAGCCTCCCACCACAGCCTCCAGGTGCACTTAAGCTAGGGGCAGGGAAGATCTTAAAATTTGCATTTCCATTACAGAGAGACAATGTTAAACATTTCCCAGAATACCCTGACTATAAGGTAGTTGTAGAAATAATCAAACCATGGGTTCTATATATAAGTTATATAAACAGACTTGAAGTATGAATAATACTTTTACAAATTGCTTTTCTTTGTAAAGGCTCAATATCTAACAAAAAAAAAATTCTCTGAAAAAGTTATATATAAAGATTACCCATATCTAACAAAATAGGCCAAAGAAAAAGAGATTTTTTTTCTCTTATGGTAGGACTTGGGGCTGGATCTGATAATAAAGAAAAGTAAATTTCAAGAATGGGTATGGCCCAAGAATAAATGTTTGCCACCCTCTCATCTTTGACCCCAAGGTTGCAAAAATTAAAATTTTAGAAGTAGATGTAGTTAACATCTACATAGGTGAAACAACATATGGGGATGGGTAATCTCCTTTCTAATAGGTGCCACATAATTTATAGTTTCATGGTTAATGTCAACCATTTGACTTGTGGAAAGGAATGGGAAGAATATAAGTATCATAGAAGTAAAGTACTCTGAATAACCCTCAGCTTTTCTTTGTGACCTGTGTCTTTATCCAAAGAAGATGGAGGTAAACATTGTCAAAAATAAAGGGGAAACAAGGAAGTTAAATAAACCCTTGTGATTAATGATTATGCCATGAACTTTTATTCTATCACTACAACTAGAAAAGACAAAGTGGAGTAATGGAAAAAGGTGAATTTGGAATGATTAGTCCTGAATTCAAATGCCAACTACCTGTGTGACCTAGCAGAAGTCACTTACCTTCTCTGGTTTTTATCTTTTTTTTTTTCTTGAGGTGGGTTTTGGTCCAAAAGATCTTTATGATCCCTTCTAGTTCTTAATCTGTGATTCTGTGATTGTTATCTTAATGAGGTAGATTGTTATCTTAATGATCAAGAGAAGAGGGAGAAATGACAAACTAACCCCAAACCAGGTCCTGCTTAATTCCAAAAAGCTTACTCTTCTTTATGATACTTTCAGTTTTGCCATTCCTTTATATATATTCCATTTATTTCTCTCTAATCACAGTTGCCTGTGATTTGGGGCAGAATCTTTCCCAAATTTGCCTCTTATTTCAAGATAGACTACTGTGATTATGATCACCACTTTTTCCTTGAACATGGAACGCATTAGACATTTCAGTTCAGTCCAGTCTACATCTTACAATTTAAAATTAATTTAATAATTAGATTCTTAACGCCTATGATTTAGTATTCATTTTGAGAACCTAGTGACCTTTTTTTGTCTAAATTAACTTAAGCATATATCATGGCACCCATTTATCTCCCACATATTTACCTATCTATTGTATAGGCACACTCAAGTATATTGAAGGAACAAAAGCATGATTTAGAAACACCTTATCTGGAATCAACCACAGTTAAGTTCTTGATCTGGGGAGTAGGATTCCAAACCCAGAAAGGTGCACATCCTTGAATTCTAGTTCTTAGGGAAACCAATGCAACAGAATCACTGTCATCAAACTAGCTTTTCTTTCTTTTTGTAATTAATAGTATTTTAATTTTTTTTCCAATTACATGTAAAGATAGTTTTCAACAGTCACTTTGGTAAGAATTGTGTTTCAGTTTTTTCTCCCTTCCTTTACTTCTCTCTCCATAAGACAGCAAGCAACCTGATATAGGTTATATATGCACAATCATGTTACACATATTTCCACATTAGTCATGTTGTGAAAGAAGAATCATAACAAAAGGGAAAAATGTTCTCCTGGTCCTGCTTACTTCACTCAGCATCAGTTCATGTAAGTCTTTCTAGGTTTTTCTGAAATCTGCCTGCTTATCATTTCTTATAAAACAATTGTATTTCATTACATTCATATACCAAAATTTGTTCAGCCATTCCTCATTTGAGGGGCTCCCCTCAATTTCCAATGCTTTGCCATCACAAAAAGAGCTGCTATAAATATTTTTATATATGGGTGTTCTTTTCCATCTTGTATGATCTCATTGGGATAGAGACCTATTAGTGGTATTGCTAGATCAAAGGTATATGTAGTCTTATGGCCCTCTGATCATACTTCTAAACAGCTCTCCAGAATGGTGGATCAGTTCACAACTGCACCAATAATGCATTAATGTTATGATTTTCCTACATCCTCTCCAACATTTATCATTTTTCTTTTCTGGCATGTTAACCAATCTGACAGGTGTAAGGTGGTATTTCAGTTATTTTAATTTGCATTTTTCTAATCAACATTAATTTAGAGTATTTTTTTTTCATATGACCATAGAAAGCTTTAATTTCTTCATCTGGAAGCTGCCTATTCATATCATTTATCCATTGGAAAATGACTTGAATTCTTATAAATTTGATTCAGTTCTCTATATATTTGAGAAATGAAGTCTTTATCAGAAACACTCAGCCTAGGTTTTCTAATTCAAAAGCAAGGAGGGTAGTCAACCAAACATTAGCCTCCTGGAAGATAACATAAACATCACAGATCCAGGCAAAATCTTCTAGACTCAGGCAGTTGTAAAGAGAAAGCAAGGACTGGTTTTTGAGCTAGTATCAGAAGGACAGTAGAAAGACTCAGTTGACTAGGCTCATTTAGGGGATAAGTCAAGCAGAGTAGGCACTGGTTGATATAGCAGCAGCCCCAGTAAACAAACAAACAGAATTAGCCAACCAGGCCATGGGCACCCACATTTTTCTTATCAGCTATGAAACAGCAAGAAAAGTTAGGCACAAAAGTAATCAAATATTTGCTTTATTCAAGCTTTCATCTTACAAAATTATTTCCTAGTTTAAACTTTAACGTGTTAGAAAGTAGATTTTTAATAAGTACAACAAAGGGAAAATACTAGGCAATCTCTTCATATCTGACTTATGGTATTACATTATGTAGTTGCTTTTGGGTATATATTAATTTGCCCAAAATGCCACATAGGAAAAAAAAAAGTTTTAGAAAGGTATGTGTTAAATAAATAAATGTGATTTGATCCTAGAGATACCTCAAAATGATAATTATCAATAAATCTTATCTAGGTTGGAAAATTAAAGAGGAAACTGAGAAAGGAAAGAATAGTACTCTTTATTCATATTGCATGTAGTACCTTATAGTTCACACATGGCTAATATCAGAATTAGCTGTTTAATCTTCACGTTAACAAGGATAACTGACTAAAGTTCCTGAATGATGAGAGGAAAATTTCTATGTGAAAAACAAAAACTTATTACCAGAAGGTAATGATTTTTTAAGTTCATTTTTGAGCTCTTCCATGTGCATTTAGCAGCATTAGCCATACCCCACTCCACCCTACCCCCTCAGCACGGTACCAGACATGATGGTGTTCCATGGACCACAGGGCAATATCAGTGCAACACCAAGTAAACAGCTAGGGTCTATAGTCCCTGGCACAAGAAACCTGAGGCAGTACCCCTTCTACCCTAGAAATATAGCTCAAAATTAAAAGAAAGGAAAAAAGTTAAAAAAGATAAGCAAAGCGTTAAAAAAATAAAAAATAATCTGACTGTAGAAAGTTATTGTGGTGACAGGGAAGATCAAGACAGAAACTCAGAAGTGGAAGGCATCAAAATTCCTGCGGGCAAAACCCCAAAGAAAAATGGGAAGTGGTCTCAAGGCCAGAAAGAACACATGGAAAAGCTCAAAAAAGAACTTTAAAAATCATATAAGAGGGGTGGCTAGGTGGCATGGTGAATAGAGCACCAGCCCTGAAGTCAGGAGGACCTGAGTTCAAATCTGGCCTCAGACACTTAACACTTACTAGCTGTATAACTTTGGACAAGTCACTTAACCCCAATTGCCCTGCCTTGCCCCCTCCAAAACAATCAAAAATAAAATCATATAAGAGAGGGAAAAGAAATGAGCATTAATCGGAAAATAATTGTGAAAAAAGTCAGTAGCATAAAAAAGGAAAAAAAAACTGCTTAAAAAGTAGAATTGGCCAAAAGGAAAAGGACATAGAAAAATCCATTGAAGAAAACAATCTCCTAAAAAATACAATTGACGAAATGGGAAAAGGAAGTATAAGAGCTAACTGGGGAAACTACTCCTTAAAAGTTAGAATTGGGCAAGTGGAAGCTAAATGACTATGAGACATCAAGAATTAATCAAACTTAAAAGAATGAAAAAAAGAAAAAAGGGAGAAGAAAATATAAAATACTTCATGGGAAAAATGACTGACCTAGAAAAGAGATCCAGGAGAGACAATAGCACAATCATTGGAATACCTAAAAGCCATAATCAAAAGGAGGAACTGGGTGGAGCCAAGATGGCAGAGTAGAAACAGCTCTTCCAAGCCACTCTGCCCCCAGATTCCCTCCAAACTATGTAAAAGAGGACTCTGAACAACTTCTGGAGCCCCAGCCCCACAGAACGACACAGAGAACCTAACTTCCCACTGAGGACAGCCCAGCAGCCCTGCAGGAAGGACCAGCGCAGCGCTCTGGGAGCCGGCAGCGCTCTGGGAGCCGGCAGTGCTCAGTGCACAGAGCGTGGGGAGCCGAGCCGAGCCCAGGTCCCCATGAGCCGAGGTTTTAGCCCCAGGGTGGCAGGGCCAGCATCTGGCTGGAGAGACCCCAGAACACCAGCAGCTGTGGCAATTCCAGAATTATCAACATAGACATGCCTAGGACAAAGTGAGAGGTTAGTGCCCCATGGACTTTGGGACCAGTATTTGGGGAATGTGTCGGCTTCCTCCCCTGGGGGCTTGAAGCCGCTGAGGAGACACGCCATTTTGTAGTTTTCAGAGGCAGCTCCAGCTCCTGGCCTGCGAACTGTAGGGAGATCCAGCGATCAGTCTTGGGGGGTAATCGCTCTTGCTTGAACCTCCCTGGATCTGGATTGTGATCTGGGGTGGAGGTCGTGGGTGGATTTCCAGCTTCCAGAAACAGAAGCTGTCCCCCACATGTTCGGGACAAAAATTCCGGTCTGGCAGCCGAGCCATAGCGTGGCAACAAGCCCCAAAGTCAAGTAATTAAGTGGCAACATGCCAAGGCAAAGGAAACAGAAAAATGCAACCCTAGATTCCTATTTTGGGGGCATAGAGCGGGAAAAGGACTGTGAGGTCAGAAGTCCTGCTCCAAAAGCCCCAGGGGAAAACATGAGCGGGTTGCAGGCCATAGAGGACCTTAAGAAGGACTTTAAAAATCAAATGAGAGAAGTAGAGGAAAAATTGGGAAGAGAAATGAGAAGGATGCAGGAAAAGTATGAAATGAGGATCAACAGCCTGACTGAGGAAAACAACACCTTAAAAAATAGACTAACTCAAACGACAAAGGAGGCCCAAAAGGGCAATGAGGAGAAGAATGCCTTAAAAAGTCGAATTTGCCAGATGGAAAAAGAATCTCAAAAGTTCACTGAGGAGATTCATTCCTTCAGAGTTAGACTGGAGCAAATGGAAGCTAATGACTTTATGAGAAATCAAGATGCTGTTAAGCAGATCCAAACAAATGAAAGATTAGAAGGCAATGTGAAATATCTCATGGGAAAAACCACTGACCTGGAAAATAGATCCAGGAGAGACAATTTAAAAATTATTGGACTACCTGAAAGCCATGATCAAAGAAAGAACCTAGAAATCACCCTTCAAGAAATTCTCAAGGAAAATTGCTCTGATGTTTTAGATCCAGAGGGCAAAATAGAGGTTGAAAGAATCCACAGATCACCTCCTGAAAAAAGATCCCAAAAAGAAAACTCCCAGGAATATTATAGCCAGGTTCCAGAATCCCCAAATCAAGGAGAAAATACTACAAGCAGCCAGGAAAAAACAATTTCAATATTGTGGAAACACAATTAGATTAGCACAGGACCTGACAGCTTCTACACTGAGGGATCGAAGGGCATGGAATATGATGCTCTAGAGGGCAAAAGAGCTGGGACTGAACCCAAGGGTCACCTACCCAGCAAAACTGAGTATTTTGTTTCAGGGGAAAATATGGTCATTCAGTGGAATAGCAGACTTTCAAGCATTCTTGAGGAAAAACCAGAGTTGAATAGAAAATTTGACACCCAGACACAAGAAGCAAGAGATGCCTGAGAAGGTAATCAGGGAAAAGAAATCAAAAGGAACTTATCAAAGTTGACCTATTTACATTCCTATATGGAAAAACAATAACTGTGTCTGAGGAAATCTTTCTCAGTATGAGAATAATGGAAGAAGGGTGTGTGGTCATATGAATACATATGTGAATGTGTGTGTATATGGTTACAGTTATATATGGATAGAGGGCATAGGTTGAATTTGTTGGGAAGGGAGGATACTCAAGGGGTGAAATTATGAGGTGAGAGAGGAAAGTGGCAAGAGGAGATGGGGAGAGACAGGGTAGGGTAAACTATCTCATGTAGAAGAAGCAAGAGGAAGTGGCTGCAAGGGAGGGGAAGAATAGGAAGGCAAAAAGGCAAAACCACATTCTCATTGAATTTGGTTCAGGGAGAGAATGACATACATACTAAATGGGATATCTCAACCTGCAGCAGAATAGGAGGAAGGGGGATGAGAGGAGGGATGATGGATGGGAGGGCATCCTTGGCGGGAGGGGAGGTTGGAAGTATCCACTATAGAAGAGGGACAGGATTATGTAGGGAATGGACCAGGTAGGGGGTGGAATGAGTGGGAGGGAATTATAAGCAGCCTTGTATAATATATCTACTATGGTAATGTTTTGCATAGCTAGACATGTACAACATATACTGAATTACTTATCTCCCCAGAGGGAATGGGTGACAAGGGAGGAAAGAAATGGATCTGAAATTCAAGGTCTTAAGATTAAATGTTTCAAATATATATAAATACTCTTATTAATACTCTTTTGCTTGTAATTGGGAGATAAGATGTGCAAGCATTGGGACACAAAGATTCACCTTCCTCCAATGGAAAAGTCAAAGGGGGTATGGGAGAAGGTATGGGAGAGAGCAGATTGGAGGAAGCAGTATCTTGTGGGACTGCTATTCTGGGACGGTGGGTAGGGAAAAAACAGGGGGGGAAAATGATGGTAACTCAAAATCTGGTGGAAATGAACAATGGTAAAACAGAAGTTGATAAAGCATTTGTTTAAAGAAAAAATTAATTAATTAATTTTTAAAAAAAAGGAGGAACTGGACAGCATCTTTCAAGAAATTTTCAAGCAAAACTGCCCTGATGTCCTAGAACCCGAGGGCAAAATAGACATTGAAAGAATCTGCAGACCACCTCAGGAAAGAGATGTCAAAATAAAAACTCCAACAAATACTAAAGTCAAATTTCAGAACTATCTGGTCAAGGAAAAAGTATTACAAGTGGCCAGAAAGAAACAATTCAAATATTAGGGAATCACAATTAAGAATATATACATAACTTGGCAGCTGCAACATTAAAGGATTGGAGTCCATGGAACATTATATTCCAGAAGGCAAAGGAACTAGGACTACAACCAAAAATCACTTACCCACCAAAATTAAGCATAATACATGAAGGGGAAAAAAATGGTCATTCAATGGAATATAAGGATTTGAAATTTTCACAAAGACAAGGCCAGAATTAAACCAAAAATTTGACCTCCAATTTCAAGTCCCCAAAGAAGCATAAATAGGAAAAAAAGAGGAAAGAAGACATTAGGGATTCAATAGAACTAAACTCTTTACATCTCTGTACTAGAAGATGATACTTGCAATTGTTAAAAATTAGATCTTTAAGAGTACAGTTAGAAGGAATATATATAGACAGAAGGTATGGGTATAAGGTAAATTTGAGAGAATGACGTTAAAAAAATTAAAGGATAAGAAAGAGGAGTACACTGGGTGCTGAATTAAGGTAGAAGTAGAATAGGGTAAATTATTTCACATGATAAATCTTTTGCAGTGGAGGGGAAAATGTGAGAGTGGGCAGTTGGCATCTCTTGAACCTACTTTCATAGGTATTGGCTCAAAGTGGAAATAATATGCACAATTAGTTGAATAGAAAAATGTAACTAACCTGTCAGAGAAGTAGGAAGTGAGGAGATTAAGGGCAGGGTATGAGGACTGATAGAAGGGAAAGCAGATCAGGGGATATGGTAAACAGAAGCAAAACACTGGTGAAAAAGGAAAGAATTAAAGGAGAGTACAAATAGGAGGAAACTAGGAAGGAGGGAAATACACAGTTAGCAATCATAACTGTGAATGAGAATGGGATGAACTCTCCCATAAAAGGGAAGTGAATAGCAGAGGGGATCAAAAATCAGAATCCTACAGTACATTGTTTACAAAAAAAGATACTTGAAACAGAAAGACATACACAGACTAAAGGTAAGTAAAAGCAGAATCTATGATGTTTCAACTGAAGTTAAAAAAAATAAATCAGGGGTAGCAATCCTGATCTCAGAAAGAGCAAAAGCAAAACTTAACCTAATTAAAAGAAATAAGGAAGGAAACTATATTACTACATTGTGCTCAAAGAACTGTAGACAATAGAGTAGTAGCAATACTAAATATATGCACCAAGTGGTACAGCATCTAAATTCTTAAGGGAGAAATTAAGTGAGTTACAAGTTCGTGACCAAACAAGAGATAGCATTATAAAATGTAAAACAGGTAATTTTGATTATATTAAAATGCTTTTGCATAAACAATATCAATGCAATCATGATTAGAAGAAAAGCAGAAGGGGGCAGCTAGGTGGCGCAGTGAGTAGAGCACCGGCCCTGGAGTCAGAAGGACCTGAGTTTGTATCCGGCCTCAGACACTTAAGGCATACACAAACAAAAACCTAGCCATGTGACCTTGGGCAAGTTACTTAACCCCAATTGCCCTCCAAAAAGAAAAAAAGAAGAAGAAGAAAAGTAGAAAGGTGAGAAATAATCTTTATAGGCCCCATCTCAATTTTATAGTGAAATGAATTTATATTATATATATATATATACACACACACACACACACACACACACATAATGTGTGTGTGTGTGTGTATAAAGAATACAAGTCATTCCTCAACTGGTATGTAGTCAAAGGATATGA
Organism: Gymnobelideus leadbeateri; assembly: GCA_011680675.1. NCBI lineage: Eukaryota > Metazoa > Chordata > Mammalia > Diprotodontia > Petauridae > Gymnobelideus > Gymnobelideus leadbeateri. The sequence continues at coordinate 975 of WOXC01007167.1, read as the reverse complement.
AGCCTCATCTCAATTATGTAAAGAACTGAATTTACATTGTGTGTGTATGTATATACATATGTTATATATGTGTATATATATATATGTATACACATACATAATGTATGTATGTGTGTATAAAGAATACAAGTCATTCACCAACTGATATATGGTGAAAGGATATGAGGTCTCATCTCAATTATATAGACAACTGAATTTACATTATATGTGTGTGTGTGTGTGTGTGTGTGAGAATACAAGTCGTTCCCCAATTGATATATGGTCAATGTATATGAACAGGCAGCTTTCAGATAAAGAAATCAAGTTATCTATAGACACATTGAGAAGTGCTCTAAATCACTTTTGATTAGATAAAGGCATATTAAAACAACTCGAGGCACCACCTCACACCTATCTGATGGGCTAATATGACAAAAAAATAAAGAATGTGATAAATGTTGCAGAGGATGTGTGAAATTGGAACACTAATACACCATTGGTAGAGTTGTGAACTGATCCAACCATCCCAGAGAGCTATTTGGAACTATGCCCAAAGGGTAACCAAACTATGTTTACCCTTTGATCCAGCAATACCACTACTAGGTTTGTATTCCAGAGAGATCATAAAAAAGGGAAAAGGACTTACATGTGCAAAAAACATTTATAGCCCCCCTTTTCATAGTGACAAAGGACTGGGAATTGAGGGGATGTCCATCAATTAGGGAATGGCTGAACAAACTGTAATGGACTACATTATTGTGCTATAAGAAATGATGGACAGGCAGATTTCAGAAAAACCTGGAAAGACTTACATGGACTGATGCTGAGTGAAGTGAGCAGAACCAAGAAAACAAGCGTACACAGAATCGGCAACATTGTGTGATGATCAACTGTGAATGACTGAGCTCTTCTCAGAAACACAATGATCCAAGACAAGTACAAATGACTCAGGAAGGAAAATGTTATCCACATTCAGTTAAAGAACTGATAGATTCT